>JAFFZH010012184.1:22834-71173 GCA_018420115.1 Euura saliciscinereae
CTGGGCCAACGGTGTTGAATTGTCAGCGTCGGTAAAGCGAGCTTGGGTAGTTTGTGACACTAAATAATTGCTGTAGACTAGTTTCGGACCGAAATCTCATACTTCCTACAAATGGAACAATTATTCATGTTGACCAAGTCGAATGTGTCTGCAAATTTCGGACTGTAGCGTAAAGTGAATGGTTTCAGCTTTCCTCCTCGATGATTAATTTTCATCAGCCGGTCGTGATATCGTAGAATAAAGTGAAAAAAGAAAATGGATTATCAATCTCTGAGGAAATTGATGACCTCGGAATTACGCATCGTTGACAATGGTGTACGCTTGAAGGGATGCGGTCGTGTTCCAGAAACACGAATAACAGTCTAAGAACATACACTCCGAGGAAGTGGGCGTCTTTCTTATCAGAAACGTGACTCGAAAGCGGCTGGAGATAAGTCTTACACGCTTATCACCGTAGACTGTCATTGAAATCGGCGTCTGTGTAGCTGGATACAAGTTTGAAAATTGAAAACAGATAATGGCTTATACATTCGCCGAGGCATCATCATCGGTACAACAACTATTCCAGAGGGCAAAAGATCGGCGTCGAAAATCTCTCACGACTTTCCCCAGCTCGCTTTTAGCAAGAGTCTAAAAATCTAAAAATAACCAATAATTAGAGAGTCAATATGCAGTTTAAACGTAGTTGTAGTAGCTTTGTTGGCGAAAGGTGCGTATCGTTTCACCGTATATCTTCATTCAAATTTATTCCGAGGTTCTGATTAGCGGGAATAAATAGAAACTGAAGAGACGCGGTCACGTGTACCTATTCGATTATCAGCTCCACCGATGCGTGTGATTAATTACCAAATTGAGTCCTGGAAAATCTGGATCTTCTTTTCAGAGTCATCGTACAGTTTACTGTACGAATTTGACTAGACTAGAAATTAAACTGCACGTAGGAGTGAAAACTGGAATATATACAGGTTTTTTGTTTTTTGTTTTATTGACTTTATCGACCGCTCGCGGTTCTTAGAGATAAGATAAAGTGCTGGAGAGGGTAATAAAACTTGTGGCAACCGTTAAATCGTAAAACCGAGAAGAATGATGGTGGTATGATAAAAAATAAAAGCGTGGAATATTCCGATGGCCACTCACTATTTAGATTGCTATGTAATTTCTTGTGTAATCCAGAAAGTGGTAAGATAACACTGTCACTGTTTTAAAGTATCATTGGATCACCAGAAACGAACCCACGGTCATAAAACTTGAGTGTTCAGTTGTTGTTTTTTTCCAATCAAATTTTTTCTACGCTTGTAGAAAATAAGAATTAATCTCGATCAGCTAGACGATCGGACCAGACACCCACGCACGCGTCACGTCCTCCTCTCGCCGAGCCACAGCTGATACTAGCGAGCGAGTTCAGCCTGTTGAATTCCAAATCTCCCGCACGCCAGTCGTTCCTCCTTTCACCCCTCGGATGAGTCCGCTGGCGCTGGCGTCGCGGATGGCAAGACGCGCGCCACTCGTTTTTGAAATTTGACTTTCGCGCTCCAAGAGTTTCGCCTTCTTTCCGTTCCCTCTGCATTTACAATAAGTCATGAAATTTGTTGCTTTGAGTACAAGAAACGTTCAGATTGGATCAAAATCGTCACAATACTTGACTTGGATGTTAGGCAAGGTAAGATTTACTTCTGCATGTGGATTCTTTTTTTAACTCAATATTATAAGAAATGAGGGAAATCGATCAAGTCGAATCCTTTTACTTTTTGATACATTTTTGAAGCTTCTATTATTTCATTCGATAAATTCATTTTTCCAAAATCAAAAATCAAATTCATCAAACAATCAATTTCAATGAATGGAGTAGAAATATAAATTTCACACCTCAAATTTAGCTTTTTTCATAAATACGTTCATTATTTCAGATATTCTTTGCCTTCGATCACGCCTTTCAGTCTCTCTCCTCGTTTTCTGTTTTACATGTAAGTATTTCTTCGTGAGCTGACAATAAATTGTTTGTTTCGCGTGTTAAGATAATGAGTGATCCTCGCATGGCGTGGGGCAAAGATAATAATTGATAATCCCACCGCTGATGAAGAAGAGCGTCTCTATCATGTTGTTTTCTTTTCTCTTGATTTTTTGATTAAAAAAAGTGTGAGGAGCACTGTAACACTTAACCTTTCGTGAATTGAGTGCTGTAATTATAAGCACTCTTGAGTCTAGCACGTACGTCGCGTGCATATAGCTAACGACTAAAGCTTAAACAAAGTGTTTGTTTCTTTATTACACGTTGTGATAATTGAATGTTTATACATCCCCGGTAAATATATACACTTCTCCATGCTATATACTTTTATTTTCGAAATCACGTCGAGATTAATTCTTTTCAAACTATGAGCGGTGAGGGAAGAACCTTTGCTAACTGCTCACTATTATCTCACAGACATTCCATTGTACCTTCGGCACCGATTAGAAAGGATGGCATCTACTTAATACGCAACTAATGATGCCGAGTCGGTTGTTTCTCAACAGAACTCAACAGGCATATTCAACTATTCGTTTTTTTTTTTCAGTGTTTCTTCTTTTTATCCAATTGTTTAGCTGTCATGTCGATTTTTCCCAGGGTTCTCAGCATCCTTTTGAAGATTGTCCATCATCGCTTCGATTTTTGTGTCATTCAAATTCGATCGGTTCTTTTCCCAGATGAAATTCAATATCGCATCTTTGTGTAAATTTGAATCGTTTCTTGTGCACAATTTGCGGCTTCCGGTTACCCCGGATCGTTAGAGCCGCGTGCACTAATGGAAACGAAACGCGCGAGTTTCTACCAATTATAATGAGAATTAATTGTCCGTTACACAATATAAACTCGCCAAGTAATCGCTGTAAATCAATCTTGTGCTCTAATCATCGCGTCCACATACGGAGGTATCTTCGAAAGCGTGAATTTTCATCCTTATTAGCAATTATAATCAACTACCGCATTCATGTAACATCGCACTTCTAGTATTGCATCGTTCAAATTCTTGTATTACCTCACGACCCGCCGAACATCATCCGATAACGAGGATATTAGGTGACGGCTAATCATTCAATAGGAAATACGCGTGTGGTCTTGATTCGGAGCTATTATTATCACCCGTGTTACGTATCTTGGGCGCATGACGAATCGGGCCCCTGTGGCCACACACAACAGGGTACTGGACAATTCATCATACTCTTTCGTCGGAAATCGGGTTCGCCTTCGCCTCCATAGTGTATGGTATACCTCGAAAATAACTTCCTTGTATAATATAATCCCGCATGCACGCGATCCGACGGGTTCCTGGGTGATAAATCGGTGTTATAAATTGTCGAAATTACTTTTAACGACAATTAACAACACAATAATCTGTGAAAAATTATCGATCGAAAAGTAGAGCGAAAGTTCTGGGGCTCGGAGAGCAGCTTCATTCAGTTTATATTCTCCTACGCTCAATTAGTGAACGGTATAATAATGAGAGTGCGGTGTTAAACGAGCTTATTTATGTACATCCAGAGACTGCAGGCGGTTCGTACTCATGTCTGTATTCTGGTAAGCGGTTTATACTAATCCCCTATGGCTTATGGCGATACGAAACGGCTACCCGGCTCTCTGCTGGCGTAAAAATTTAAGACTTACACGGCGGACCAGTTTTCAGAAATAAAAATAACGATCATATAATTTTTTCAATAAATTTACACCGGTCAAAAACGTCTTCAAATTTCTTATAGAAAGAGGAATGAAATTCACAAATGGTGATTTAAATCATCGTGAAATTTCATATTTGAGTTTTCGAACTAATTCAGTCGATGTATTAGTCATTAATCTGACTGCACTAGTTTTTTGTTACCTAAATTAGTGTTTGCAATTCCAATTAGATTGAATGATACTGATAGAATCAGACGAGGGTTTTAATTCGATCGGTAATTGAATTAACCAATTAGTTAATACGATCGTCATTCCGATTGTGTAGATCCGATGATTAACGTCGAATCTACTAAAGGGGGAAGAATCGATAACTTCGATCGGCGAGTGAGAAGAAAAAAAAAGGATATTCTTTTTTCTACAGCAATAATCGTATTAAACGAGTCCGGTCATGCGATCACGCCGAGGACTAACGAGCGGGGAAGCTTATGCCGAGTGAATTATTGTCGAGAAAAGTCAAGTGAAGAGAAGGAATTTATTTACTTATAAATTACCGAAATTTCTATAATCGTAAAATGGGCCCCGCATATGCGTGAACTGATGTCGGTTCGTTACCAACACTCGAACACTAGACTCTCCGTAGCTGCAGCCGAAGAAGTTCACACGCGTTAATTGATGTCACGACCTCAGGTGGATCCGTGGAAACGTGGCTCTTGAAACGAATCTGCGTTTCGAAACACGACACGGATTATAGATAGTGATTAAAACTGGCTAAACTGACCGTTCGAAATTTTAATTAAACTATTTCTCATGCTATTAGACGGTTTGATTTACGCGATGGACGTTATATCCGCTAATTGAATGCTTAAATCAAAGGAGAAAGGACGCATCGATATTCGTGGTCCGTTTTTAGCATCGTCGAAGATTCGACGACAATTTAACGAAGAGAAATGGAAAATTGATCAATTGCCGAAATTATTCAATTAGCGAAAAGCCGTTTCAGTTACGATTTCGAGCTCGATGTATAAAACACCTGCGCTGACCTCAACGGGAGTAATTAACCCAAATTGGTTATCACTAAATTATACATATTTAACCGGTGTAATAATTAATGGAGATTGTCAATGAAGGGCGTATAATATTTTCATGTAATTAACAAACTCCGATATTAATGAACGAGATAATTTTATCACATAACGCCAATGTCCCCCTTTCTCCTCTTTTATTTCTGCCATTCATTAATTCTTCGTCGAATTGAATAACTACTAATTAATATATACCAGCGTTCGTGATTAAATCGATTGAATATTCATAATCGCCCTCGTGTTCTACAGCTGCTGTGTTAATTAAAAGCTTCTTTTCTCTTTCATACGTGCAGAAGGTTCGGTATGGGCCTTTGATACTTACGATCAGAACTTCCTCTATCTCCATTTTTCGGCCATAATAAAAATCTGAAACAAAATAATTGCTCAAATTATCACCAATTAATTAACTATGGACTCTAATTGATTCAAAAATTGTCAGACTGTCTATAAATCGCGAGAACGTGACGAACTTTCAATATCGCCTCTGGGTTATACAGAAATTGAATAATTTCTCACGCACAGCGACTCTACGTCACGCTCGGATGTTGATATTCCAATCAAAGTAATCGATAACGTTTCTGATGGATTCCTTCGCTCGTGGATATTATAAACAAAGGATTATAACATACACTCAGGCAAGATGAGATTAGGATTATTTTTTATACTCATTTTGTATACTCCATCAATTATATCAGCCACCAGCTCATTACACAGCGATTACGTCATCGTTGGGCGTTTGCCGATGCATGACTCGTGTCAGAGATAAACGACGAGCGTCTGAGAGGATATTTAGACGATAAGAACTTACGATTCCTAACCAAAAGTGAGATTTTTATTTTCTAAATTAATTTTCTTTCGTTACTGCGAGAAAGTGAAAATGAGAAATTCATGCATATCCATTTCGTCACGGTGGTTCGCGATCAACGTACTGTACACAGTCTCGGTTCTCAAACCGCATACGGTTCGAGGTACGACCTGCACAGGAAATATCGTGGCTTGATTACATACTGCGACTCATTGTTGAATTCCCTTGAAATTTTACCACCGCGAATCGTAAAGTGGGTATTGCTTCAGTTATATACATATTTCGTATAAAATTACCCAATATAGCTACGGTACAATGAATCATCTCAACTTTCAATCCGAATTCTGACGATCCTCCCAAATCTGAATGAAAATATGGACAAGTTTGGTTTTGTAAACAAAATTTTTGTAAAATATTTGCGAATTTTGTATTTCAACCTCTTCCGTCTGTGTGAGCACGGTTCGGTTGTTCATGCATCTGCTTTTTAATGGAGGATTTTTATTCCTGTTACAACGAGGAGGAATAATGAGGTGGTGGATGGTAAGATAGTAAAAATGTTTCAGTTGTATAAAAGCATATTCTTGACGAGTAGTCGTAAAGCAAATGTCCCAGGGACGTGCGCGAATCTCGATTCTCCTAGTATAATAATAATAATGATAATATCTGGGTTAACAACGCTAGTTTGTGAAGCGAGCTTTATTCCCATTTATTCATACCCCTGGTATCGTCATTCTGTATCATTGGTCTCTTCTCTCCGTTGGTTTGCTTTTCATTGCTGCAGTACAACGTCGACGTTTCGTTTCAGAGCTTTTATATAAGAAGCGAATATTCCCCAAGGGGACTAAGAAAAGTGCACCAAGAACGGGAATCAGGATGGCAGGAACTGCGCCGGTGATGTGCAGTAGAAAATTTCAAATATTCAATTTTTCTCTTCCGATGTGAAAAATAAATTGACTTTGTCCCAGCGCGATTCTTACTCATTCAGGAAACATTTTTCACCCAAGATTTAAATATCACGGTGGGTAAATTTTCTCCAGCGATCCACTGAACGCCACACGTGTTCGGAATACGAGACGAACAAGGTACGATGAGCCTAGTATTTTTTTTCCTCACGAGCCACATGAAAACGAATAGAGACAATAATTAGCTCATGTGTAGCTTTCTAATTCTGCTTCTGTGACGCAATTATACTCATAGGATGTTAGACCGAGAGGATGAATGGAACGAAATGCAACGCTGCTGCATTCTGCCACTGCACTATACCAGAGACCGAATTATACGCCTTATCTTTGTCCACCTGGTTGAATACGCTGCTGACGCTTCCTCACACCTGTTATTATTTCTCCTTGTGGTTTTCTCAGCTGTTATTTCGTATTGTAGTGCCTCTAGTCTTGCCGGAAGTTGTGTGGGAAGTGAGCAATTTTTCAGCCTTTTGGTAGAAACTGAATTGAAATTTTCAATATTAATCGAGTAACAATGTTCATCGTTACCAGGTCAGTAGGTAATTGGCTAATTAACGTTGAATCTGTCTTCCGAAAAAGAATAAGTGATTCATTATCTTCGACTTCGAGTTCCTGTTCGAATTTCAACAGACCTATCGAAAAATGCAATTTTTGAAACATTCTTGAAGATTACATGTGAAAAGGGGTTCATAATAATTTGTTCAAAGGTCGTGAACCTGGAGACGGTGGCGTTTCGTGATGGACGTGGCCATGAGTAGAGAAGGGCGATTCTTTTTGTGTAACCAAAAAAAGGCAAATAAAAAAGAAAAGGTACCAGAGCAAATCTAGGCAGCCTTGGATCGTTCTCTGCGTTAGTTTATTTCGTCAGATCCAAGTTGTTTTTATTAGAAAAAACCACTTTCAACGATTGCCGGTACTACTGTCTTCTACGTAAGTTTTTTTACTTCTATTTCTCTTGCTCTAGCAACACGTACGACGAACAATATACAAGTCCGTCATTGTATACGAACGTATACCTTCCGCTATTACGTGTAGCTCTAAAGAAGTAAAACTACCTCGGTCATAACCAGAGGTTGACGAGTTGGGGTGATAAAAAAAAGTCGCAACTCTTCGCGTTTATATAGTAGACGTGTCGATGTGTCGAGTTCAGAAGAGAAATCGATCCAAAATTGAACCTCGATGAGTTTTTTTTTCATTTTTCACAAAATTGACCCGGAGTGGATGGATAAAGTTCAAATTTCATGACGCCGTTTCAGCGAGGATCAAGAATGCAACGATTACCGAGGAACGTGGAAGCTCTTATCCTCTGACAACATCCCAGCTACCACGGAGTACTGTGTCTGCACATGAAAGATATTAGCTCGCTACATACTTTTCAGTAGTTTCCACCGACTACTGAGCACAACGGATCTAGTTTAGTTGTTCCACGAGAGGCAGAGCGAGGGAGGAATCCAGGTGGATCGTCATCGGAACAACGGTAATAAAATAAGCTCTCAAAGGTACTAAGGATTGTGTGCGAGCTTCGAAGCTCTAGGAATCTTGATGCTTCAACGGTATTTATAATTATATCTACATCATCGGTAAGACTGCTGAATAATTATACCTACTTGGGGGAGAATTACGTGGAATGGACTTTGAGAAAATATCAGCATTATAACGTTTCCGTAATTTTCTAGATTCTAGAATACGGAAGTAGCCAGTCACATTTAATGCTCAGGGGATTTCAAGCTGCAGCTTCACTTTCTTTTAATCAGCTTCTACGCAACCTCCACGGAGTCTGTTCTTCAAACCATCCGTTTCTCTGTTTTCAGAGAAAATAGGAAGTTATTGTAATCAACCCGAAGATGAGAAGTTGAGTCGAGCTGATCAAGATTCTCACGGTAAGATTTGCAAAATTTAAAATAGCTGGAAACGGAATAGATAACAGAAAGTTCAGAGGCTGACTAATAAACGAACTGATTTTCGTGAACAATGACGATCAGTAATGGTATTAAAGTTCAATTCCAATAATCGAATGCTGATTGACAGTGGCATTGAACTAAGTCGAGGTTAATCAAACGCGATGTGTGCCAGGCCGTAAAAGAGACGGCGGACGAAGGCTAATGGGCGTGAGTAATTAAGAATGTAAAATTCTCGATCAAACACACGAGCCCCACGTTTGTTTGACGTTCGTATGTACAGGCATAAATATTCGATGACCAGAGTCTCCTCAGAGTCTGATTTCTGAAGAATTTCAACCGCTCCGGGTTATGAAGAACTAATTTATTCATTGCTTGCGTATCATTTATAAACGTCAGAGCGACCTGCCAACAGGTGCGTAGCGGCCAGACGGCGGGGCGCCCGGGTCCCTGTCTCCCTGTTTCCGATTCCGTCTTTTTCAGGTCACACCGCGGAGGAGCTGGAGAGAATCAGATTGAATATCGGAACAGGATTCTTGTCTAAATCTTTAAAAAGGTTACATCCCCTTTCGGCCTCCGGGGTATCGCCGTGGCCACTTTCAAGGGTCGAAGAGGATCCGGACTGCTTTCTCCCGAATTATAATTGAAGGTCGTAATCCGGTCTCGGTCGAGTCGAATCGATCAAACTTTCATCGAAGGGGGTCGGAAGACGAGGATAATTTTCGATTAATGCGATACCCGTGCATTTTTAAATCGTATTTGTAAAGAGGACGTGAAGAATGGGAAAGAAACCGACTACATAGGAGCCGCGTACGTCGAGCCTCGGCCGACTCGTTGTAAGCAGCTTAAGTTACCATAAGGCACGCGAGGGCGGACGGGATTAGCCATATGGCTCGAGTGCATGAGTATCTCGAATAAAATACCCGCCCTAGCCGGTTCGATTATTGTTTGGAAAAAAAGTGATTCAGAATTTGAAAAAAGCAAAGAACGTCCCGTGCGGATGATAAAATGAAATATTATACAGCGGCGGGGTCTGTCCCTGTAATAATGAATGGCCCGAAGCCAGGGAACCGATGTGTGTGGAGATAAGACGTCCTGCAGTCCTGCATAGCGCAGGAGAAACTGCAAGGTGCACCACAGCACTGCACGTACGACAGGGTCTGGCTCGGGGCGATCGAGCGGGGACTCGCAGCGGCGAAGACGGCATGGAGCAGGGTTTGTGTGCTGGCCAGGTGTTAATCTGGTTACTTACGGATCTGGAGCACGAAAGTGTTAAGGTCTCCGGACTGGAAGTGAAGAAACTGTTGGGACGAGGTAAACTAATTTACTTCTCGAATTAACGTCGACATCAAATTCTGCCGACTATTTGCACCCGTGTTTGATATCATAGCTCCGAACGATTAGCTATTAATTTGGTCAATGTCAAGCTTCACAATTTTTCACTTTTCCGAATTCTTTATCGCTTTTGTTCAATGAGCTAAAGAAACGTCGGAACCATGTGTCTCGATTTTACGTTCCGATTTTAGGATGATATCAGCCTTCCGTCGATTTTGTAGCACTCGTCACTTAAAGTCTTCTCGGACTTCACACACAGTTTCACAAACTATTTCTGCAGGATTGAAGTTCGATGTAATATCGAAGGGTCTCGTGCGTCTGAGCTGTTTTATCGGTCTGGATATAGGATGCGGTCACGAGTAGAGGTTGAGTCCATTGTAAGACGTAAGGGTCCCGCTGTAAGGGTACCACAGTGGATTTCTCGCTCGTTCCTGCAACAGCAATTGCAGTCGTCTTGTGTAATTAATCAAACTCCCTTCCACGTATCTGTCACACGTAGAGCGAACTCGCGAGGCTTTGCGAGTCGCAATTGCGCAGGGAAATAAAGATTTTCTTTTCTTTTTTTTCGTCCTTTTGCAATTTCACTTTCGTCGTCAGAGATAAGAGTAAGCCGAGTCTCATCGTTCGAGTATAGTATGAGAAAAGGAAATGAATGTGAAATTTGACGTGGTGAAAAATTACACTACTGTAAAATAAGAGGAGACCAAAAAAACAACTCATTTGTTAAAGTGGATATTTTCGTATAAATATGTCATTCGTACATAAATTTTCACAGACGGACAGACACACACACAGTCTGAGAGAAGGAATTCGTTCTACTTGACTAGCGGATCATTTATCTTTCCGCAGAGGAAAGTATACAGCCGGTGGTGCAGGTTAAAAGGTCAGTGATATTAATTTGAAAAGTCCCGCTATGTAATTCCGTACTCCGACTGTTACACTACGAGCACGTAATGGAATTACGAAATTCCTTGAATTTTTGAGTTCCTCGAAATTTGATAGACCCCAGAATGCACCAGCCACCAGACGCTCATCGGGTGGTTACACCGCCTCATTACCATTGGACTCCGTGCACATCCGGAACCGGAAACGGCGGCCGATGCGCCGGTCCAATTCGGATCCGCAGTACCGAACCGGTAATAGGCTAGGATGCAGCCTCTCCGTGTTGCCGCTGCCCCAAACCCTGTCCTCGCGATCTTGGCTCCGGTTGGCCCCGTTTTACGGTGGAAAATGCGAAGGAGCTTATCTCGTGGGAAGTCGGAAACCGATTTATCAAGCGGATCGGAGAATCGGAGATGAGGGAAGAGAAACGGAATAGAAGACTGGATAAAAATTAGGAACTTTTTGAAACTTTGTTAGACTTTTTTTGGTCGCGCCTCTTCCGCAATTCTCGATCCTTTCTTCCCCCCTTTGGGAGAACAGGTGTCGTGTTTCCGTCCTAGTCGACACGGAGCTTGGGAAATGGTTGTCAATGCGGGCTACACGTTCGTGGGTGCCAAACCATCGGAGCGTAAACTACGTATCCCTATATCTATATCCCGAGACTGTGAACTACAGCCGTAACCGTAAAACTAGCACCTCCATAATACAGACCACGGACTATACAGACGCCGGTAAAAAAGCTCTCGGGCATAAACCAAGGTGTACGTTACCTGGCAGAAAGGATGTATTACGTTGCGGTAAACCGGAAGTCAATAGTCTCAGATGCGAAAATTTATATCCATTGTGTCAGCACAAGAAATCCAAAAGGGACGAGTTGAAAACTTGAAAACGTTATCATTAATTATCGACGTTCCAATTTTTACAACCTATAGAACTTTGCAAGTATATCTAAGAAATTGATCCAGAGTTTTCTTTCAGAATCAGAATCAGAATTGAATTTGTTTCCATGGGGCTGAAAATGGAACAAAATGGAAAAAAATCTTTTTTCTTCTCAGTTGTGTGACAACGAGATGAAATTGAATCATCTTATGTGTCGGTGACGTGACCTATAAATTTGTGTTCTTCAAGTTTTGCAATTTGAGGCATGACCCTCTCGAGTCTGGTTGATTTTCTTGCTTTTTTATCCGGCGTGTGCGACTCGCTTCAATTAAGGCACGGTTTCGAGCGTTGAATTTCTTCGGTAGAGCGAGAACAGCCCTGGCCGATCAATCATTACTGAATGGTAACTCCCTGTGGCACAGATTGTTGGATACAGAGGCCGTCACTTTGGCGTATTGACTGTAATCGATCAGTCCAATCGAGGAACGATTACCTTGATCTTTGCCCCACAAAGAACACGAACGTATAATAATTCCGTCTGGGTTGATTAAATCCGTGAAAAAAGGAACTTTTACATGTCAAACGATTCATTTCTTTTTTCTTTTCTTCTTCCACAGTCTCTCCGGCTCCAGTGGACACATGCGGCGTATGCACTCCTGCTTGGTGACAGGGCTTCAACACACGTGCCTCTCTCCTCAGCCTCATGCCAAGAGTCAGTTGGTTGAATACCAAAGGTGAGGCGAAAAGGCTCTGATAAAACTTGTACTCGGTGAAGGTTTACCCTCCGCACGGAATATCAAACGGTATCAGCTCAAACCAGTCCCGCACCCCGGGACCCTGGGACCCTCTGCTGCATCGCGTCATCTTAAGCTCAAAGTCCTTTGCCGTGTACCAGCTGGTACCGATGGCGCAAAGGGTTTGCTGACGATGGGAAAGCAAATTACAGACAAAGCTGTACATACAGACGTCTCTTCGTAAATTCTCAAAGTCGTGAATCAAGGAACGAAAATTGGCGAGGTTTTTTTTCTACACAGAATAGCTCTACACGGTGAATGTTCTACACGAATTTTTTTTACACCACAATTGCACGACATGCGTCCGTTCTACACAACGAAGACAAAATAAATTGTTGTCCAAAAGTTTTTCTACACCATTTTCTTTTCTACACTGTTCTTTTTCAGGATAATTATGGTGTAAGAAAAAATTGTGGAGAAAGGAAACGTTGTAGAAAATGATGACGTAGAAAGAAAATGCTGTAGAATAATTCGTGTATAGGACATTCACTGTGTAGAAAAGAACCTGACTCATTGGGTGCAAACCTAACCTCACAATCCTGCGGCCATTTTCGTCCCGCTGAACTGTCACGCAAAGCCCCACTTTTAATGAACGTGTTATAAAAAGATTGGATGACATTCCGTGGAGAGTACCTTCGCAAACATAATTTCGTGGTCGAGATTCAGGTCTCGTCCATCCGCGGGTAGATCGATGAACGTGATTGATGTCAAATTAGACAGATCTGTCAGTGTGCTGGGATTTCGCCGTTCTCAATCGCCTTTCTTTCTTTTACACCCGAAGCCGGAGAAGCGAGGATTTCTCGGATTGGATTTACTCTGGGAATCTTACCTGCTATAACATTTAGACCGAGCAAAGATTTACGAAGAACGCTGATTAAAGGCGTTGTTTGCTCTGGGGGTCAGGTTGACCGATTAACCACCGACCACCCCATCGCTTTCGAGATCGAATACGGGGGTCAAGTTTTATCAGCTCCGGAACAGGGAAAATAGTACGTGGTTGGAAAAAAAAGCCAATTATGATGAATGGACGTGATCAAAAAATGGCGTGTGGTTTTTATTCACGTTCTCTCAGCCCACGACCCCGAGGATATTTTTTTCTCTTTTATCCGACGATGGAAAAATACCAGCAAGAAAAAAAGCCCTAGGGTGGAAAGCGGTACAACTTTTTTCCTAGTTTTTATCCGAAAACGTTATCTCGTTATCTGCAGTAGTGAATTTAATTTTTCTTCCGCCACCTTGACCCAGTTTTTGGCTCATGGTGGATGTTTCTGTGGCCTGAGGGTTAATTTGGGTGCGAGGATATTGTGTGGGATTTTATAATCACGGGACTTATATCATCCAATTAGAGGTACGACGAGGTGGTTTCTTGTTAATCCCGCTAATGCGAACCTCGACGTAATTATAAATACGCCAAGGAAACATGTTGTACCGTTTGTTTCTCACAGGTTTCCACGGGTCGCCCACGCGCTCCGCGAGTTCAAGCAACTTGAAAATCCGCGTATCAAAGTGTCATGAACCTCAAACAGTGCCGAGGCTTTGAGCCCGGCGACCCCTTACAGTTATCGAATTTTAAAATTGAAACGTATGAGTCAGGGATTCAGCCAAGAGTCTCTCTATAATTGACGCAACCTCGTTTCACATCTTCTTTAAACTTTCACGGTAATTAAAAAAAACACTTTGAAGCATTTGAAAAAAAAACCTTTTTCTTCTCTTTGCCAGAGCGAAACACACTCACTTTGATCGCTTACGTGATTCTTGTGCGATATTATACCTAGAACTCAAAGGTCTTACTCGACTCGAATATCGTTTCCACATTTTCACGTTTAATTCAAATTATTCTCCCACTGATTCACGATTCTTTGATTCAAAGTCTGACGTGGGTCTCTGGGGACGAGAACCAAACCGATGGTGGTAAAAAATTCTAAATAATTTGAGAGGATCAGGTGCAAAATTAAGATTTTGTGGTAAAAAGTCTTTCATTTATTTTATCAACGTGGCCTCTGCAGTCTGAAAATTTTGAATGTTGGGGATGAAACGTTATCAAATTAAAATTAATTTGCGGTTTCATGATCAACTTGATTCATTTCCACCTATCACAAGATTCTATTTGACTAACAGACGCTCAAAAGCAGCCTAGCAGGCATCTTTGAGTTGGTTAATTGTCTCATGTACCTAAGTCAGAGAGAATTTTGTGCAAGTGAGTCAATTTAAGATCTGAAGGCTTATTTTATACTCATTATAAATTCTTTTGAAAACGGTTTTTAGAAATAACACTAAATCGACGGTGGAGATTCTTTGAGAAAAATGAGAGAGTCTCTCTTTCAATGTCGTCAATTAACATATCCTCGAAAGGGAAGAGATTATCGGAAACCCTCGAGGGAAAAGAGGCTTTCGGATTCAAAAATCTGCACTTAAGTACCAATTTTCGAATAATTTATTTCCCACCGAGTATCGTATATTTATTTACATACAAATATTTAACTATTTACATTCACCGAAAGCACAGAAGCACCAAGCAGCCTAAGTCTGAAGTCTAAACTATTATAGACATACGTAATAAACAAAGAGAACCTTGTCTGGTGAGCCAGGCGTGGCGCGTCTCCATTTGCATCCTTGGCCCCGAGGTCTTTGCCTCTGTAACCAACGATGTTTGTTCCTCGTTACATACACACACGTTATGTGTTCCGGTCTTGTCTCCCACCTGGCGGACCTCAAAAACCCCAATTTTAACCGTATTTCAATCCAGTTCAATTTTATCCGGTCAATATCGAAATCTCTAAACGGGACAGATCTTCACTGTTTCCATTAGAGAACCGTTAGAAGACGGTTCCTGGCACGCGCTGCAGGGGTAGAGACAGGTGTTCGGCAGGTGATGACCGCGCGGCATCCTTCCAAGCTTTTTTTTTTCATTCATTGTTCTACTCCTTCCTGCATCCCGGAGATTGTTTGGAGCCAGGTGCCTCACGAGTCTCCCATGTTTCACAGCTAGAACGATTTTCGTCGAGCCGATGCCTCGTAAAATACCTCTGATCACACCTTTTCGCAATAACAGTATCGGATTGCTCAAACTCCCTTCCTGCTTGCGAAACGGTGTAGAGGTGTAACAGTGGCTCGATATGCTATTGCGGTAGAGCCGCGGAGATACTTAGAGATATTTATAGTTTAATAGTAAAACCGTTTGGTACTGCAGCGTTTCCTTTCCACATACAAAATGCCAAAGCGACATATGTTTATGCAACCTTTCTTTCTTTTTAATGGACATGTGTGTGTATTCTCCCATTCCCTCAATTTCTTTGTAGTTGTAGGTAATACTATTTAGTTATTCGTCCGCATTTATCGCCCTCCTGCGAGGACCAACACCGGAAGAGGACTCAGACAGCGCCACCGAACCGCATCATGAATTATTCATCATGTTTTGTAGTATTTTGCTGAATGCCTACGACGTTTGCATAGGACTTAAAACCTGACACTTTTGCTCGTTAGAATTTTTAAGCTGAAGCCACTCGCGTCTAGGAATCCCCGAAAAAATTCGAAACAGTTTTCCAAAGCTCTGTATAAAATTTCACAATATTGAGCTACACGTTTTGAAATAAAAAATTTGAATCACTTTTCATTCGATTCATTTGTAAGTTGATAAAAAAAAAGAGGAAGGCTGAATATTTTCATTCGACTCTCATTTTTACATCTTTACTTGCGTGAAAAAAAAAGTTTTTCTCTTTTTCTTCGTTAATTCGCACGCGTTTTATACGCAAATTTGCCGCGCAGAGGTTTTTTTTTTCTACTCCCCTTGAACAAAACGGAGATAAAACATAAGAGTTGACTAACCTGGAGGAAAGATAACAGAAAAATTTTTCCAGCTGGAACGATCTCGCGCTGTAATAAACAGAGAAAACCCAGAGAGCAAAATATCCCTTCTCTCGATAAGCGGTATATATTTGCTGAGCATACCCGGAGCACATTTCTGTACAGAAATCATTCGCTGTTTCTGGTATTCATCCTACTTATCGATTCCCCACCAAAAAAAGAAAATGATCATGAATTAAAGTTTTTTAATCTTTTATTTCACGTTAGCTGATCCGTGACCAATGCGAATCAACAACCATCGCAAAAATAAAATTCGCCGAAAACTAAGATAAGACACAAAGACTAGATCCGTTTGTTTTCTTTATCATTCAGTTTCGTATCTTATTTGCTTCGCTGAATACGATAAAAGTACGAAAAGGAAAAAAGCAGGGTCCTTTTGTCCTGTGAAATAGGGTAAATTTTGAGATGATGACACAAGAAATTTGAGTAGGATTGTCGGTCTCAAAAAATAAAAATTTATTAAAAAAACGTCATCACCTCGAAAATGGCCCAAAATATTTCATACGACTCCTTGGCTTTCATTCGATTAGGATATAACCAGTCGAATTCTCGGTATTCGGGACACATTGCATCCCGCAGATTCCTAATTCCGGTATCTGGTTTTCGCACGAAAGCACTGCAAGCCAGAGATTTCCCAACCAGCGATCTATGAAGCGGGCGAATTAATTGCCCCGAAATTTGTGTACAGATCCACCTGTCGTCAATTCCCCCATGATTACAGGGTCTTTGAATCTAGAATCATAACGAGTAGAACGAACCTTTGAACGAAACCTGATTCCCGTTTCGACCGCGAGTCCAACGGACCTTCGAGATTACCCGTATTACCGGTTCTCCTAATTTTTGTTTCTTTTCTCTCCACCCTTTTTGTCCCCATTATTCTTTTTCCGTTGTCTTCTCGTCTTATTAATACCCGGGCTACTGACGGACAATAAAATCCAACAGCGTTGACCGCGGAGTGCCACTTAGTAGACCGGCACGAAATTGGCACACGGTGTACTAAAAGAAGTGAGGAAATCTACCGGCTTCTTTTTTCTCTTTTTTCTTCATCACTTCCCGCACGGCATAGGCACTAAGCATCGCGTTAACTTATTCAAATCAGGGTAGTAGCTGCAGGAAGTTAAGGTTGGTCACGCCAAAGCACGAGATTTACATTAGGGTATAAATCTTGCAGATTTTCAGCGATTTTTTAATCTCTCTTGAGCAGAAATCCTCCGCCTCCTACGTGAAATTTTATTTGCACGCCGAGCCTACGGGGTTTCAGGATTTAATCCGGAGCCCGATAACAAGCGGTTCACCGGAGTCAAAGATCCGCGGTGTAGTTGAATCGGATAAACGATCCGATGTCTCTTTGAGGAAAGATTACCCCGTGGTCAACCTCCAAGAATTAACCCCCGGGCCATAAACCTACGTGGATAGCTTCGGGGTCCCAGCGGTTGAAAAATGAAAAAATCTTTCATCGTCAACGAAGTTCAAAGTTGACCTCACGTCACGAACCACCGCAGTCTGGCTTTCTACCTGTTGCCCCATCCCGGCTCACATCATTCCCCTCTTCACTTCAGAACTCGTACCTAGTTTCCACTCCCGTAATAAGCCTGACGCGCATTACGCCTCGGGGGAAATCAGATTAAATTCAACCCAGGTGAGTAGGTGGGCTGGTTTTACCACCGCCGATAATCCGTTTCCTTTGCCATCGGGACTTCTCGTACTTTCTTACGACACAATTAACCCCGTGTTTCATTACCAAGCTCGGTGGACCAGGGGCAATTATTTCTCGTTCTATTGGACTCCCGATTGTTTCTCGTGTAGACAGAAACACACCGCACATACCCGACTCGTTAGTCGCGTCGCCTATTTTGCATATCATCCCGTTTGATCGTGAGTTCCGATACACCGAAAGCCTTGGTCCCTATTATTTTAATCACTACCGTGCTGCCTTGTTTTCTCCCGGATCGTCACGTTCCCTCTATAGGCTATATTTATAGAGGAATTATTCGTACGTTTTCAGCGCGGTGTAAATACGAAAGAACGACTCGAATTTGTCCGAAAGTGTGAAGCATGACGTGGCACCACTTTCCTGTACCTTTTTGAATTTTCTGGTTGTAAAATCATTTATGATGTCGGAAAGTGAGAGACCCTGGGCAACCGTATATTTCCGGTAATAGGCGAGCTACATTATGCAACCAGATATCTATATTATTATTGGTTATCGATATTACGGTCTCAAGACTCTAAACTACCGAGCAACAATTTATAGTAGCTATATGGGATCGAACGGGACCGATAAGAACACATTTTTCTAAGCTACGTCACGGATCAATTGGCTCAAATGATAATGCCAGCTCTGCACCTCATCATTTCACTGCGGTTTTTTAATTTCGTCGCCATTGCACCAGAATTTTTTGGATTCGAAGACATAACAAAGTAATTTTTTCATTCAATCGTTAAGAAAGACAACGAGATACGACGTTTTTCGCGGAAAAATGAGATACGACGTTTTTCGGGGAAAATTGAGATACGACATTTTTCGCTCAGAATTTGAGATGCGAAGTTTTTTATTCTCACTTCGTGGTGAGACTTTTTTTATTCAAACTTCAAAACGAGACATTTTTCATTCGAAAATTGAAGGTAGGACATTTTTCATCCAGAATTATGAGACATCGCGGTATTCTGCAGGATACCGTCTTCGAAACGGAGGTCCTAGACCAGGAATAAAACGGGGTAAGAAACTTTATAGGAAGTCTTTTGTGTGTCGGGTGGGGGGGATTTTTATGTAACAAATTATATTTTAAGTGGAGAGTGAAATACTAGGGCCATGGACCCCACCCCTCTTGTAATAACTTTAGCAATCAATTACAAACATCCGCCGCAAAAGAATCGCTCGGAATATAGCCTCTGGGTGTACAAACAAGATGTGCCGAATAAAGGGCTGAGGGTAATAAATATTCCCTCCTGTCTTTCGGTATAATAAAGAAAAGTTTTCCAAAATTTCTTCTTCTGTATTGACTTTCGGTTTTTTTATTTTTTTCTACGAGAAAATAATCGGAGATTACTCACCAAAAGTTGTCGAGGAAGACTTTCTAGGCGACTCGCATAATCGCTTGGGATCTGAAACAGAATTAACACCCAATTTCAAAATTAATTACATACTTTGGGTGATAAAGTTTGACACTTTATTCGACCTCAAGACTCTGCGACCCATATACTAGTATTGTAACTTAACGACGCTTATACCGAGTGGGTATAATCGTAAAGAATCTAGGACACCAACAATAAACTCCTTCAGTGTCAATAATTACGGTACATAACCGAAGTTTAATTGCCTTCGGAGGAAATAAAATATATCCTTCAGGCTTTAATCGCTACCGTCGAGAATCCGATTTCTACAGAATTCTAAAGTCTGTAGAAAAACCTCAACTTTAATCTATCGATTCTTACTTCTTTAAGATTCGGTAAGGAATAATACATTTCTTTCGTTGATGGTTTATGAGCATTGTACAGCATAACGTATCCTCAAAGAGTTCCATTTTCGGATCACGAAAGCATCGCGTGTTTCAGTCGGCTGCAGTGCCACTTGATCGAGAATCGATGTAACACTTTGAACTCGTGACCGAGAGTCTAAAGGGAAATGTATAAACCGTGATAACAACTTTACGAGAAATCGAGTTACTTTCAATTATCAATATACTGTAAAACGTCTCAACGTCTGACCCACTTTAAGTTTCTCCAAAGTAAGTCCAAGAATTTTTCGAACGTTACTACGATTTTTCTCATATCGCATCTCACTCATCCACCCCAGATGCGATCGGGAGTAAATAGTTGATCACCCCAACGGCATCATCGCTTCCATAAAGATTATTATGTTTGCTATCTTCGCTGAGAGGTGCACTCAGAAAGGATATCGTATTATGAGAGCGATTTACCTTATAAAACTTCGCTCTTGTATTCTCAGAATGAGATTTGACGTGTAATTACTGACTGCGAGTTAATTAGCCCCCTCGTCTCGAGGTTGACGTGATCGATCGATAAGTTTCCGTATACGCTCGTGTACAATTTGCGGGTATTGAACAGTATTTACAGAGTATGAGATGGGCCTCCGAATCATTGAAACGGGTTTATAATTTGACTGGTTAAATATTTCGACTAATTTCCTAAGTGGAGGTTGCGCTCCGCGGTGCTAACTGACAATCAGTCGTTAGGACTGACGGTTATTTTCTGTTTAATGCCTCTAATTTGGCCCTGAGTAAAATTTTAGTCTCATCACCATCCGCGCAGACGAGAAGCAAATAAACGATCTCACACAGACAGAATCGGGACAAAAAATAACGATACTCCTTTTTTTTATTCAAGCTACTCTGGTCCATTGTCATAATCGATCCATCTCGTTCGTCTCAACGACGCTTTGACAGATCGCGACGTTTAATTATAATTGAATTGTGACGATGCCACGCCGTTCTTCTGGTGATTAGCCCAACCGAAAAGAATTCAGAGTCTGAGTGGTTGAGGGGATACACACTCCAAAAATCATTAATATCTCACCCATCGAAAAATGGACTTTTTCAAAAATCACTTGTCGTAATGTAACTTGGTCCAAAAACTTTGTTTTTTAATTTCCTTCATTCACACGATGAAGGATTGCTCTCCGAAGAAAATGATACGTCGATAGACATGATCAACCGTCTGGCTGACAGTGAAACCTTAAGACAAGTGATTTTTGAAAAAGTCAATTTTTCGATGTGTAATGAAAATGAACTTTGGACAAGACCTAGATGATTTTGTACTGGTCCCATTAAGAAAAAAAGCCGTCCAAGACGTTAATAACTGCCGTTGGTCTGGGTGAAAAGTAAACTTCCTGTGCCTAGCCCGTAGCACAGTCTCCCCTGCTTCCGGTTCTCCAAGGTCTTCGATGAAACCGCCGCAGATAGAATACAAAATGGGTAATAAAATACTGTGTCTTTTTATGCTCTTGTGTACAGCGACAGGCATAAACGCAGAGAGTAATTAGTCATCCTCGCGGGCCTCTAAGCTATCAACAATAAAAAGATAAACGTCTAATAAATTTCTATTAACGCCTAATGCACGCGACGAACGAATTTTAATCAGCTTCGATGGAATAAAACCGCGGAGGTGTCGGATCGATGTGCTCAAAGAACCCATGTGCGACGGGGGTTGCGGGGGTGGATTATTTATGGCATAATTTTGTTGTAAATATTTTCGAATCAGTGCGTCATCAGATTTCCTCCACATTACCCCTGCACCTATCTTCTGTATGGTCTCTCACACGAGCTGTTCATTTACCTCGAAGCGTATAGTAGGTACAGGAGTGAAAAGAGGGGGAAGAAAAAGAGCTGGAAACTCATCATCCGGTATAGCTTAAAGCAGAAAACCCCTTAAATAAACCTTATTCGGCCTAAAAGTGTCACATATAAAATCCCTGACTCAACATTTCAAGAACTTATATATTCCCTCTCGGTTGTTTTTCATTATTTTTTTCTTATTTTTTATCATCCGACACTTAATCTTTCCCACGAGTTGTGCACGCAGCACACTTCGCACTTTCGCATTTATGCCTGTACTGTTTGAATCCTCAGGCGAAGAAATTTACTCGCCAGAATGAAAATACGAAGCTTTGTGTACTTTGTCAGTTTTGCTTTATTGCTCATATCCTTGTACGCGAGTTAAGACGCTGTAATCTGTCTGAAAAACTAGTCGGTCAGGAAGAAGAAGAACTGAGCTCGTGAACTCAACTGTGAAGAGTTGCTAAAATTCTTCCGACAAGTTGAGCCGGTTACGGATGATCAAGTTTCGAACATCAATTCGTCCTCGGTTGCTGCAGAAAAGTAGCTTAACTTCTGCGCTGCTTTTTGTGCCCCATATTCGGATACAGTTGATTAATTTCATTCGCTGATTAATAAATCCTGAAGAGAAACTCGCCGATTCTCATTCGGTATTTTTGTATCTACTTCTGAAACGAAACGAGAAAGGCCAGGATCGATTTCCGCTGATTAAAATGTTTTTTTATTCAACTTTTTGTCCCGTCTTCTTCTCTTATCTGATGGTGAAAGAGTAGTTTCTTCTTCTCTCATCCAAGCCAATAAGAAACTTGGAAGAATGTATGTACGTACCGAGTTGATTGATAGCCGGTGGTTACGGTGGGTCCCCAACTTCGCAACTCCCCGCTCGCAAACCTGGTAGGTTGAAGACCCCGAGCTGAACCAGCAAGAAAATGACGACGAGGAAGAGGAAGATGAGATAGTCGCTTTACTCGTAGGCGCAATCAACGAACAATGAAAATTTATTCCGTCTTTAGCGTCTGGGCGTTATTCTAGTTATTACACGCTTCGGATACCCGCGGTTTTAACCTCCGGTTGGAAGAACCGCTACAATTTTTTCAAAGACACATTCTGTTCTTTTCGATCAAATTGTCCATAAAGAGTCTGGATAGACCGAAGACTAATTAATAAAGCACTTCGGAATTCCTCCGGCAGTCATTCGCCTGCAGGCGATTGTGGTTTGAGGCTGGGAAGTTTATAAATACACCTCACTCGCTGGGACCGAAGTGCAATTAAACTTGATAAAACATTCAAGGTGTGGTTCACAGTTTTTTACAACTTGTGAAATTCTACGTCGATCGCCTTCGATCATTCGACCACGTTGCGTGAATATTTTCAAATTCATTTACGTGTGGCAGAAATCGTGTATCGCATAGAATATTCGATACGCGGGTGCCGATATTATTCAGCGAGCGAGTTCGCGAGCGTTATTAAAATCTAAAATTTGAAGGTTGGGTTCGGGTTCGCGGTCCTCTTAGCAGGCCGTGGCTCAGTGGGGCTGGTTTCATTCCCCGTTCCTGCTGGAGCTCGTCGAGTACGCGTACATACATAGAGGAAAACCAAGGCTCTCCTCTCCTTTGCGTTTGAAAACCAATATATATTCAAAATAGCCCAGGGCCCACGTGTTGCCCATATCGACTTCCGTTCAATCCCATATCTATAGCGAGCACGACCTGTCTAACCACTGGTTATTACCCAGCCAGGTTATGCCCATCAACCTCCGGTTCTTCCATGGGACAAATTAACCAATACGGGAAGAAACGGGAAGTTGAAAACACCCTTATCGCATTACGAGAACGAAGTATGACCATTGTTGACCGGTTGATTGATCGCGTCTGGGAGGAAAAGGGTCGAGTATCGTACGGCAGTTTTTCAAGAGGGAGACAAATTCCTGGGTGCGGAGGGGTTCACGATTGTCTACATGTAGCTTTTTTGAGTGTAATTCGAAAAATATCGATTCTACAAGAAAAATTGTAAGGACCAAACTTGTAGCGGACAAAATTTCCTACAACTTTTGTCCTTACGGTTTAACGTTAAATTAAAAAATGGCCGAGGTATTTGATAAAAACACTTTTCGAAAACGAGCAAAAGCTTACACTCCCAGTGACCCCCCGAGGGCATAGAAAAAGAAAATCGCGTGATTTAATTTTTCGAGGGTCAAAGTCTATACTGACTGGACTTTAGAACTATTATAAAAGCCTCCGTGGGTCTTGGCTCGGTTTTTCTCCAGAAAATGAAGCCAGGACGAAGAAAGAATGAGGAATTATATTATTTTTCATCTCAAGATTTATTCGGCGTCTCGATCCAGAAGACAGAAATTCAATCTCCACTTCATGTCGCAGGGGATAATTTATGGCAAAATCAATAGACGCTGTGTAGCGACCGTAGGGTTGTCTAGGCTGGTTTTGTTCTCCGCATATAGAAATAGAATACGGAACGAACCATGTAGTTTAGTCGCGAGTCACGATCCGTGCTCTTCTTCGTTCCAGTTCATCGTTGGTTGAATAAAACACATGTAGAGAGACAAGCGTGTAATACGAAGATAGAAAAGTGAATTTTAATTGAAAAACGAAACACAATAAAGCTTCGCGCGTTCGAGGTACGTGACGCGGCTGAATCAAGGATTGCAGATACTACAAGCTATAGATCTAAGAGATCGATACCCTCCGTTACAATCTACAGCCAACCTCTCTCCCCACGGTTTAATCGATATACACAACGATCTTTATTCCGTACTTCAATTCAATTCGCGAATCTATTATTCCGCGGGTATCTGCAGTGCAGTCACCGCGGAAATTACACTACAATACCATGCAATTAAATACACTCTATTCCCAGCTTCGCTTCTTATTCAGAGCTACACTGAACCCCAAGGATTCAGTTGCTTGAAACACTGTCAAAATATTTGATTCACCTATTATTATCTGCAAAGATCCAATCTGAATTTGATTTTTAGTGTTCTAATCCGGGCCCAACGGTGATGATCTGGAGAAATTATCCAATCGCACAGCTCATTGTCAGAATCAAAGAGTGTTACGTGTCGCAAATGAATGATGAAGAAACTTGGAACTTGTCAGCAGACGAAACTGACACCAAATATAAAACGATATGAGTACACTTGCAGTTCTCAATTGATACGCAGCCTTTTACATATCTTCGATTATCTCAAAAACTAATTTTCGCCTATTTTTCGGATTTCAAAATGTAACTGGCGATGTAATATTTATCGAACCAACTTCTAGTTTCACAGATATCTTTTTTGATATATCATGAACAATTTCACGTCAGCTTCTTCGGGTCTGGTCACTGAATCCAGCCAAAAAAGTGCCTTTTTGGGGGAAATGATTGTTCCAAACTTCATTTTTGAGAACTTTTTCACCGTACAATAAATTCCTCACGTGAATCTATACTCTTAGTTCTATCCTAATATGGATAAAAATGGGGGGTGGTGTAACTCAGTACAAGTACTTCATCGCCGGTACCAATTCTTCGGAGGCCTTTTGGGTTCATGGCATCGAATTTTCAGCTTATAAATTGTGGTTTTGTTCTCACTTTTGAATGTGAAAACTTGTGCGAAAAAGTTGGCATCGGTACAATATCAATTGTAGAAAATAGTTTCCAACCCGAACCACATCCTCAAAGATCACAGGAAAAGGTTTCAAGAGCGTTTTTCAATGAAACAAAAACTGAAAATCGTTCTTTGAAAACTCATTTTCGAGGAAACTTCCACGCTATGTCTGACAATGAGTCAGACATTTCTCAACAAAACTCAAATAGTAATTTTTCATATTTTGTTTGTCCCAACCTCAAATAGCACAAGTTTTTATCAACCATCAAGTCACTGGTCATCACGGTATTCCAGAAGCCTGTCACTGCGGAATTGCGTCACCGCTGTCAGGTATAATTACGCGTTCTAAGTTCACCCGGATAGTGACCCGTGTGCCGGTTGCTTTTTCGTCATTGTTAAACGTTAGTCACGGTCATGCAAACAATTCGCGTTTGTATGTAATTTTAGATGAGTCACGAGCTCCCCGCAGTGTCCTCTATCTGCTCGGCTACCACGGCATGAGGCAACCGTGGTACTTGGATCGCGTATTACGACTCACAGACATTCGCACACCTGTCCACGTCCACTTCGAGTTGGTATAACGAACTGTGTAAACGGGGCCCATGAAGAGGAGCCAGTCGTTAGCGTCCACCGGTCAGTGGCCAGTGTCGTCTGTGCATCATCCAGGAAACATAAAAACTGAATGTCTGATCAGTCTGACGCGCGGATAGACAAACTGTCCAATCGTCTAGACCACAGACGCACGTAGGCCCTCACCGATAAACCGAAGGTATAATTAGGATGGAGAGAAAAATATGGACACGAGACCAGAATCTATAATTAATAATGAAGCTAATCAGTGGCACAAGTGGGAAAGTAAACGTCTCTGAGGATAGTAGTAAAACTGTGTTTGTTAGAATTTTATCGTACCTCTTTTCAGCTGATTGTGAGTGGAGAATTTTTTCACCTCTTAAGTAAAGGTATGCCGGATGCTGTTTAACCCGGTCGTTATTCATCGGCATAAAACGAGTGTAAAAATGCTACACATTGCGGTGACTCGCGCCAGGTCGGTCCGATGATTCTACTCCAGTGCACATCGCAGGCTGCAGGTTGCAGTCGCACAGGGTTCAGTGCACCTCGATGTTAGAGCAAGAAACACCAACTGTCGGGGAGCCGGGGGCCACGCCCGCTTCGAGCATATCATCTCCATTCTCCAGTCATGGTCTAATTGCAAGAATTATACCTTGACTACCTTCTATCTCGTATGGGCAACGCGTCCCCCTTCCCCCCAACGAAACTCAATGGATTTGACGAGGTTAAATTGAAGGGGATCGTCCTTCGGCCATCATCTTATTTCTTACCATTAGAGCCATTCTTTTTTTTCGATCTTGGACGTAATTGCAAAAAAGTCGTTTCATGTCACGATGCCGTTATACCGATCGGCTGCTATTTTGAGTCCAATTGGAAAATCATCCCATGTTCAAGAGAACAAATTTTCATTTTGGATAACCAAAGAGCAGTTGGTCAAAAATGACATTTCACAGTCTTGGGATTTTTGAACCTGAAAATGTTGATTGTAATTTTTTGTAATCGTTTCGTTATCTTTACAATAATTATGAAATCATTGTAATCGCTGTAATATTTACGTAATTTTTTATGACCCAATTTTTGTTCCCATCTTGAGCACCGGATTGATATTCGTCGTTAAAATAACCGCCGTAAACATGAAGTCGTCGGAAGTTGGCGTGAAGTTATTGGTTATTAAAGAGCGGATATTGGCTTAACGACGTCGTCGGTTTCCGAACTGCCGGTAGGAAATTCAGTTTCGAATCTTATCACCGGATCGAACATTTTGTGAATTTAAGTTTCACGGTTTCGCGAATTACGCAGCGAGCATTGTACCGCTGCTGGTGGTCGGAAAATGTTCAGCATGGCGTAGCTAAATCTCCGAGTCCTGGGCGTTCCCGGTGTACCGTTATTCGTTTAGGGTAAGATTGAAGTTGTTCCTCTTCTTCTTTCTCTAAACTTAATTAAAGGCCTTAATTAAAGGTTCTCGAGGCAAAGGAGTCCGCACGCGACTGGCTACTGTACCTTATACCCCGACCGTTCTGGCTCTATGACACTTAACAAAAAGTTTAACCATTCCCAAAAAGCGGGAGGTGACCCCGGTCGCCTTGAATTATTCCAAAGAACGGGGATGATATTGGAACGTCAAACTTTCTCAGGTCTGCGGAGTGAAGAAAAAATCGGAAAATTTAGTGGATCTTTTCTTCCCATCCGCCAAATACCCTGTCACCCCTAAATTCTGCGTTTAATATAAAAAAGAAGGATAAACGTCTGAATTATAACAGAGCCCAGTATAAGGGTGACGAATGTAAAGACAGACGGGATGAAAAATAGTGGTATAAAAATGTCCGGTCCGATGTTCCGCGATTAACCGAAGGCTCCAAAAATCATCAGTCTACGAGCTAATCTCGAGATCTCAGCCTGAAATAATAACGAGTCGTTGAGGGCTCGAGGATTTTCCGCGGATCATCGTTCCATTTTTTTCCGGACCCCGGTTTCGTGGAAAATGGATCTTCAAAGTCTGTATTACAGCTACTTTTCCATCCTCCACTGAATCAGGCCTCGGTGGATTTAATCTCGACAGAATTTTCGTTTTTTTTCCTTATTAATTTCATTCCGGTGAAAAAAAAAACGCTACTTTTTCTCCGCCTAACGTTATTTGATGTTGAGAGCACGAGATTGGTTCACCGGAAGGGTTCGAACACGATTGTGCGAAGTATAATGAAAAGTAACTCAATTCTGGAGATAAAGATCGCGCTGCTTTCGCCTAGTTAGGAACAGGCTGTTTCACTCAACCGATCAATGAACCAATAAAATCTATATATTTATGCACGAATTAGACCGAGGCGAGAAACGACCAACACGTTCCCACGAACTCGCTGCCGCACCTCACGCAACAAGACTCAATTTTTCAAATACATTTAGTAGTGTTTTTTTTTTGTTGTTGTTCAGCAACTGATTTCACAATTGAATCAAAATTGTTGTCTAACTTTCGTACGATTTGCAAATTTTTGTTGAATTCGTACGCTAAGCGAATTTCCTTTGATAGAAGAATTTCGACTGTCTATAGTTTTAATTCGGTTGCATCGACCTCGTGAAAATTGTGATGAAATGAAAAACGGCGGGGTTATTGTAAGCCGTTCTTTGTCCAGAGGGGAAACAATGTGTGCATTTCCATACAGTTTTGCATAGTTTCTCGAACATGATACTAGAATATTTTCATTTCGTTATACGACTTCTGTGTGCACAGTGTTACACGGCTGAACCAAAAGTGTACCAAAAAAATGAATAAAACTAAAAAAACTAAAAAAACTGGTGGCTATATTAAAGGCTTGACGTGATATAATGAAAATATCTCATAATTGAGTTTTATTATTGCCTTGCGGTGCACAAAAGCTCAGTCGAGCTTTAGCTGCCCCCGGTATTCGTAAACATATGAATTATGCATGACTGGGTATTACACGATCTACACACGTACGCCGCACACTCGGACGTCTTTAAACGAGCGTATTTTAATTCTATCATATATTCCATCATACCACAATGCGTTTCAATCTCATCAGTCATCCCCAGCTCCCTTATATCAGCTTTCAGTCATAAAGCTCACCGCATCCCCATACGTCGTCTCTCCGCTTTATGTCGCAATGTGTCCAATCGGACAAACTCCCACACCCCACTAAAGTGCGCTTTAAGTAATCGGCTCATTACCTCCGCGGAGTCTCCGCTCCGTCTGTTAATTAATTAAATCATGTAACGAGCCCCACCTTAATCCAAAGATGATCAGAAACGGTTATGTTTTTGCCTCGAGATTGGAGGGAAAAACGGTTTCCGATATTCTTGAATAGAAAAAAAAATTCGACACAATTTTTGCAATCTAGTTGTTTTAAAGATCGTCGAAAGAGTGTAGAAAGTCGGTTACCGTTTTTCCCCGCGCTGTGAAATACACTTTATCCACAATTTTGCCGGATATCAATTTCCATCAAAATCCGTTTATCCGAGTCCGACGATCGATATTGGTCATCGACGAGCCACACCGATCGCTTTTCGCACAGGATATTGAGAACAGAGACCAGAAAAAAAAGAATGCAAAAACGGATTTGAAACGATTGTTAAAATTGTGGATTGATATTTTCCAACAGTTTCGCAGACCCTCGACCCGCTGCAACGCGAAGCACGAAGCTCAATTTGAAAACGGGAGATAAAATCTGTGGAGTCAGATTTCAGCAGTGACCGCAGAGACCAGAGGGTATCTTGTATTATCCGATTTTCAGGAGTCCGGGGTGAGCGTCGATTCGCAGGCCGCCCTTATGCTCGCGGAAGTTACCGGTGTATAATGCATTACCGTTAATAATTGCCAGTGCTTATTACCGCGCAGATATGACCCACACCTTCACCCCGCGGTGCAGGGTATAATATGAATTAGGTACATAGCGTAGTGAAGGCGAACTGTCGTCCCCAGTTGTCGGGGTAGTTTGGGCTTGCCATTGTCTCGATTATCCACCGCGGACAAACTTGCTAATCGGTCGATTAACCGGGTAGATAACCAACAGGGGAAAACCGCCCACGCCTCCGGACCAACCCAGTTAAGTACGGTCTACGTTTTTCAATAATCCTCACCCAAAGTCACGGACCGAAAACCGTGATCCAAAAATTAAACCGCTTAGTTAACCCTTTAAATCTTTGTTAAACCTTGTTTCAACCATATCTCGCTTCCGGTGGCTCCCAGGAGAAAAATTATCAGAACTAATTTCGAAGCTATTGATATTCTCTATAAAGAAGGTCTCAAATGCTTTTCGTGTAGAATTAATCGTTTCAAAGATATACCAGCTGAAATAACTTTTTAAGATCATTTCGTTCGAAATTTTTGTCCATTCTTAGAGATTTCCTAAATTTTGTTTCAAGCATATCTCGCTTCCGGTGGCTGCCAGGAAAAAAAATGATAAGGACTAATTTCGAAGCTCTTGATATTGTCTACAAAAAAGGTTCCTGGCACTTTTAGTGTCGAATGGATCGTTTCAAAGATATACTAGCCATAAGAAGTTCTTCTGTTCATTTCGTTTGAAAATTTTGTCTAGTCTAAATCTTTTCTTAAATCTTGTTTCCACCATATCTCGCTTCCGGTGGTTGCCAGGAGAAAAATAATAAGGACAAATTTCGAAGCTCTTGATATTTTCTACAAAAAAGGTTCCTAGCTTTTTTCGTGTCGAATGGATCGTTTCAAAGATATACTAGCTAAAAGAAGTTCTTCTGTTCATTTCGTTTGAAAATCCTCTCCAGTCTCTTCGTAAGTGGTTTAAATTCAATGGACTTAGAAACAAGAATTGTGGCTTGCCTCCTGGAATTTAGGGCACGCTAATTGATTTAGGTAGCTGACGGTCGTAGATAGCGTCCGGGAATCTACGCAAACACAATTTAACGACTCGGAGGCGTCTCGATGTTGTAAGAAAAGGAGAAAAGAAGAAAGAAGGCTGAAGACTCGGTGTTGGTTAATCGGCTTAGGAAAACAACCGTGGTTTCGTTTTTTGTGGTTCTCGGTTTAATCGTCCAACGACACCGCGCAGCATCTCTGACCGTAATCATGAGCAAACGTAGAAGATTTTATCCCGCACCACTCCGAATTCAATATGATTGGTGTCACGTATTTTCCATCCCAGATTACCGACAAAAAAAAAAATTAAAAAGATAGAAAATGGCTTGAGCTACTGAACCGAAGCCAAGAATAAGATATAAACCAACTTATAATGGCTCAGCTTGTTAGCGGTTGGCGATCTTACTCATATCACATTTTCAGACTTTGTTACCCCAGCCCCACCCTCAAGATGTACAACGGGCTTCTAATTAAGACTAAAAAAATGGAGTACGAAATTTAAGAGAAAAAAATGTCTTCATCTTTTCAGAGGATAAATTCGAAAATTCTAGAAGGCAAAACTTTTGTTTTGCTCTTGAAAAACTTGCGGTTTATATGACGAATAAAATGAAAATCCATATTATAAGGTTTTTTTGGGGGGTCATCGATCTCGGTTTTCAAATATAAAATCCATTATGCTGTTCAAGAATACTGAAAGTATTTGAATTTTGATGCGAAATTGTACTCTTAGGTTTTTAGGGTCAATGGCTACGAATTTGCCGTTGAATTCCAGAAAATTTGAATTTAATACTAAATCAGGTGGCTTTCATTTTGTTTCAGTCCTTCAGGTTGTTCTACTTGTGGAACACGAGACTGGGACTATTGCAGAATGACATTCACTGAACTTCAGTCTACTAAACTGTATAAAACTTTTGTCCAAACTCATAAAATGAGATAGGGTTGATTTTGTAACTAAATCCTCAAACTTTGGAATTAGATCTAATCATTCGAACTCGTTGAACGATTGTGATTCGGATAACCTGTTGAACTTGAGCTTTGATTAAAATACAATTATAAATGAAATTCACTACGCAGATCAAACTCATAGTCAAATTAGGGGTGAAATAGAAAAAGTAAAAGCAATTCGAGGGGAGAAAATTATTTCCCATTTTAGTTTCATCTATTCGGATCCTAATTTGTTATCCCCGGAGTGAGGTCGTTATACGGTCGTTCTTGCTTCATCTATAATTCATTATTATCCGAACGAAGCTGTTGGATGCTTTTTGATCGGATGAGACACTCGTCAAGCTTGAATAATCGCCGATCAAGACACGATTATAATTCCAATTTGCATATTTTGATAATTTGCAAACAATCGATTGAAAAAAAAAAAAAAAATTGACAAAAATTGTCCAAGGATTCATTCTTAGAGAATAATGGAAAAAAAAATGGAAGTTGTGTAAAAATTTAGTCTACTAGAAGCTAGGCTGCAATATGTTCGTGGGGAGAATTAATGGCTAGGAATGTTACTCCCAGTGTTATTCGATTGCAATTTAATTAACACAATAATTAATGAGATCGTAGATGTGGCGGAGCAGAACCAGGTAACGCAGATATAACCTGCCCCAAGCTACGCTTAATACTCGAAACGTCTGTCGTGTCTTCTGATAATTAAATTCCATTCGTGTCAAGCCGAGTCTCTGCCTAGTCTAGGATCCAGATTCACGTTCTTCCGCGTTGCTGTCCTACTTACTCCAGAAATCGTACCGTAGAATATGAAAAAATGAATCTAAAGATACTGGAAAAGAATTCCTTCCAAGAGCCCGAAACCCCCCCGCAGTGTTTTACGTTTAACACAACGAGTCCAGAGTCCATGCATAGACCGTGTCTCTGTCTATAGATGGGAGATTAATGTGGTCAACTATAGGATAGGGATGGTTTCCGTTGGGCAGATGTGCAGCATCTAGTGTTTACTCTGAATTTATTCCCCACGGTGACTTATGGGCGATGTGGTATTTAGGTAGAGTGTACCAACTTCACGGTTTCCCATACGGATCCACCCATCACCCACACACCTTCCCTCGTTCCCTCGCTTTCGTAGGGGTGGCGGAGATCCAATTACATTTTATTCCATTTATTCATTTTATTCATTGTACGTATTCATTCTACCTAGAGTTTCGACCACAGCTTTTACAAATGCTCCACAAGTGAAATACCAATGAATATTTTTAATTTCTGAATGAATCGAATGACATTCTACAAAGTAATGACTCCCCTGTCGTGAAAACTCTGGAAAAAACTCGTTCAAGTAAATTTTATCCAGGTGATATAATTTGAATGAAAAAACTGTTGGGGTGGTTCAAATATTTACACAAGGAGAGCATAATTGCAGCGGTCCACCGGGGCTCGATTAATCTCTGGAAAAGCGGCTTACCCCTTAGCCTAAGCTTGACACATAAATGGTACCCGAGTTTCGAAAGTTTTGGTCAATTAAAAAATTCGGAAAAGACGGAATAATTGTGAGGTTCGAAACGTTGAATTTTATTCCTCGTTTTACCGGATACAAAAACCTCTAATAGATACGATTTGAAGTTGAGTGGCTCCGTCGTGTACTTTATTTTCTCTGCTACTATACTATTCGAGGATTAATGGCGAAGGTACCAAACATCTGCCTTCCAGTTTTTTCTCGTTTCTTTACAAAAAAATTACGCGCTCACGCTTCAAGGCTCAACGCCTCTGTGTTATTCATTTTCGTGTAGAAGAACGACGACAAAAGGATGAAGAGAGGACCCTCGAGCCAAGCCGAGAAACGAACAAGTTTTTAATCTCTTTTTAAAAATTGGTGGATTTCAGTGGAATCCAGAGAAATTCCTCCTCCTCCTCTTGATTCATTCGTTCATTTAGTATTTTAGTCCCTAATCCCAAATGGTGCTCATTCCTAGGATTAAAAATCAGTCGATCCTAGTTTCTTCGACTGTTTTAGGTAAAAATAAATGAAACTTGTCGCATAATTAGGTATAAATCGGAGTTTAGATACCAATTAACGATATAATATAAACCGAAGGAGCATTATTCCGTTTCGAAACAGAAAAGACCCCGTTAATCTTGGCGTTCTGGTATCGCTCGTTCGTTGGCGTTGTTAATTACCGTCTTGAACGCGGTTAATATTATTCCATCACCATAACTCGGCGATTACTTGATATTTTCTTATAGATTATCCAGACACGTACTCGATGGTGACGGTCTCGACTCCTTTCCAATCCTCATTACACAGCCACAGCCACAGCCACAGCTACAACTCTCCAGTCCAACTACTAATCCGAGTTCCAAGATACACGCACCCGGCGACTATAGTAGTTCCTGTTTAGAATCAAGATACACACAAGCCGCTTCACCTTCCTCGACGTCTCGCATCGCCAGGTGAAACTGGTTTTCAAGATCCAAACACCTGCGATCTCATGACATCAACTTTACTTTACCGATATACTCCTCTCTCTTTAGTACCTACTTTTACCCTTTTTTCTCTCATTGTCCCAGAGGTGACTGTCGACTAGAAAACAATATTTCAAACATCAATAGCGATATATCGTCGAATCGACGTCACTATTCGGTACAACAAAAGCCTTCTAGTTCTGCTTTTCTATTGGATTATGATCAGAAAAAGATTTTGTTCTCATATACACGTCAAATTTGAAAAAAAAGTCCTTTACAGACTCTAGAATGGTTTTCACTCGATTTTAGGAACACATTTTTATATCTAAAAAAGATGTGTTCCTAAAATGTTGGGAATTTATTTCTGAGGTATGGATTTCGCAGGTTTTCCCCCCTTGAACCAATTTTGCAAATCAAAAAAAAAAATACTGATGGAGTCAAATAATGACTGTCTCATTGCTGCACGATTTTTCTGATTTTCAATGCTTCTTTCTATACGGTGGTGTCTTGATGAATTCAATAAATTATACAGATCCGCGAGTCTGCCATAAGGTCTGTCAGATCGGTGAACAGGAATTATAATGTCTGATCGCTTCGCAATACCAATTACGTGTCGTGTGCCACGTACACGGTCTTATTAAACGTGTATAAAATATTGAAGAGGTTTCGTAAATTCTCGTGTTCCACATGTTCCACTTGTTCTACTCGTACTTGAAAATGGTCTGAGTATAAATTTCACGTCAGATGATTCTTTTACGCAACTGCTGTTCATTTTTTGAATAAAATAGTTAAACTTGTTCAACCGAACCAAATTCGGAGGACAAAGTAGAGCCTGGTTAATTTATAGTGCAACTAAACAGATACCAATCTCATAGCATTGTACTCGCGTTACTTTTCCATTTCCCCACACAGCACAGACGCATAATATACCTGCTCCTTTCCTCCGTAATGCAATCATATTCGGATATCTCGTACATCTGTACAATATATTTAAAAAAGAAGGGGTTTTGGTACATATTTATTGAAGCAGGTGTGCAAGAGACTCTGTTTCGAAACTTTAACAAATTATTTGAGGTCGTGGGCAATTTATTACCTCCTTCATGAACACCATGCTTCTTAATTTTCATTTTAACGAGACAACTCGGTCTATGAAACACACCGGGGAAAAGTGTTTTTCTATATCCAAGCGGCTTTCTTTTTTCCCCGTCGCGCGTCGCATTATACGACTCGAGACGAAGATGGTAATGGCGTGGCGTCTTTGGTCTAACGAGGTGAGGAAAATGTAAACCTTTCGGTGAAATTCTTACACAATTGTATCAACGTTCTTTTCTGCAGTGCTTGAGGATAACTTTTGACCCGTCGGATTCGGGGAACAGAAGACTATGAGACGTAGTTTCAAGTGGTATACGACGTACATACATGTATGGTCCTGCTGCTGCGGCACCGGAGAATCTTCTGATCTGCATAATAGATCCGGTCTCATGCATACGGAGACCACAAATGTCCCGCGTTTCCCTGCCAAGGCGAAGCCAGGCCAATTTATAATCAATTTTATAGCATCCACGTTCCTCGGTCGAGATAAAACGAGGCAAATCAACCAGATACTCGATCGACCCTCATTTGAATATCGAGGACACGATGAAAATCGTACATACGATTCTGTAATCTTCCGTGTCTCTATTTCTCAGCCGGATGAGCGACCGTATCGAAGTTGTTGTAGAATCAGCACCTTATCCACGTTCGTATTGGGGATGGGGGTGAAAAATATTGATCAAAAACGGTGTGAGACATAAAAAATGGTCTGTAATATTTTTGTTTACGTAAAACACGGGGATCGCAGTAAACGTGGGGGCTGGTTGAATATTATAGATGCGCCGTACGAGATGTGTCGTAAAGTTGCCGGGGGGCGTGTTCCGAATCGTAACGCTCTCAGACGCGGTTGAATATAAATTTGAAAAATGTTATTGTTTCATGCTACAACTTGCAACTGGTTAAAAAAATACGATACTAAGAACAATTCATTTCTATCCTCGGTGAAAAATGATTGAAGCCCACTTTCAAGCCTGAGTATCTCGCAAACCATCGATTGTACGCGGAATATTCTCATGACCTTTATCGTAGGGAATTTCATCACCTTCCAAATCAGTCCTCATCATTTTTCACCTAGGAACATCAGGACGAGAGATACAGGCGAAATAAAGTGAACCAGAAATTCTTGAATCCATTTCTATCCTCGGTGAAAAATGATCTTCCACGAAGTTGAAGCCATCTCTCAAACCATCGATTGTACACGGAATATTCTTATGACCTTTATCGTAGGGAATTTCATGACCTCCAAAATCAGTCCTTATCATTTTTCACCTAGGAATATCAGGACGAGGGGTACAGGCGAAATAAAGTGAGCCAGAAATTCTTGAATTCATTTCTATCCTCGGTGAAAAATGATCTTGCACGAATTTGAAGCCTGTGTATCTCTCAAACCATCGATTTTACACGGAATATTCTAAGGACTTTCATTGTAGAGAATTTCACGACCTTCAGCATTGGTTCTCATCATTTTTCACCCAGGAACATCAGGACCAGAGATACAGGTGAAATAAAGTGAGCCCGAAATTCCTGAATCTGAATCGTCGACTCGGGTCGTTTCTCCTTTTACTATCAGACATCGGACACTAGACACGTTATTCTATCGTCTTGTTCAGATATCCTCGGTCTAGGTTTCACTTGCCATTGCCGGCTTCAGGGGATTACTGGTTTACCAATAACGCTCGACACTGTGTTCCATCTGTACCGTTGGGCAGAGGGCTTTGCAGACAACGAAGTTGGTTTCTATTTCCAGTCTGTGGAATGAAAACTTTTTCTCCCATTCTTCCATTAACCAGAAGGTACGGTAAAAAGTTCCACGTCTCAATGCAGACCCTTTGATCTACGTCTAGGTCAAACAGACTCAATACACAAATCGTCCCTCTATAGTAAGTAGAGGGTTATCAGAGTCAGTCTAAAACCTCTTTAGAAATAGAGCTCGAATGGATTGATCCAAGGTTCCCGATACCGGCACCCTAATTTACCCAGGCTTTTTCGTGATACACAGATTACAGGCTACTCGCTACCAGAACGAGACTCTTTATGTACCTACGTTGGATCAATTACAAGTATAATCACGATGATATTGTGAAAGTGTTTTCGTAATGGCTAATGGAAAATAAAAAATCTCGATTTCTTTATGCTTGTGTAGCATGTGTAAAGTGCTTCTTTTCCAATCAGTGAACGAAAAGAAGAGAAGCTTCTCACCCGAGGAGGAAATAACTCGTCGAATAGACGTGTCAATGGGTTGACTAAATAATTTTCTTTCGCCTGAATTATAAATGAGGAATTATTGATGTGATCAAATTATCAAGAATTAACTGAATCAATTAATCGGACCTCTTGCAAATCGTCGTGATTTGAGATACAAAATGGATTGAAATTTTCAAAAATTATACATACTTTGACTTTGAAATGAAAAATATCAAGTTGATTCGAAATAATCAATTCCAATCGACCGGTTATACGAACAATTCAATTTAATGTCTCAAAAACTCACTTGAATCGAGGAAAATCATGAAAGAATATTAGAAAAAATTATTGAACCTGATCGAATTCAGGGAAAACTGATCCTAACTTGAAATAAAATGAAACAAGAAAATTGGGTTCAATTGATATAATCGATTCAAATTAACAGGATATAAAGAAAAATAATCAAAAGTTTCAAAAACTCACTTGAATTGATATCAATTAAGGAATATTGAAAAAAAGTTAATCGAATCGATTAAATTAAAGTGAAAGGAAACGAAGTTGAAATTAGATGGAATGAAAACATCATGAATTTTTAGTTTTCTTGTTATTTCCTTGCTTCCAAGCTTCGCACACGTTGGATGTCGCCTACTTTCCGCACTAGTCTTGGAATCTACAATTTTCCACTCCCCGAGGTACGTGCAGGTTAGTATTTTCCGTTATCTCGTGATAATGGAGTACTGAATGAATTAAAAAAAGACCGTGAAGTATGTGCCACGTCCGGTCGGGTCCCGCATAGGTCTACTCGAGGAAACGAGGCCCTTTCCTCCTCGAGCACTACTATAGGTCTTCGAGAACTCTTTCAAGAGTCCTTGTCGAACGCCCGAAGAATATCGACCGCAAGCTGCCTGCTGTATACGTAGGATGTACAAAAAGCTTGACCAAAGTAAGAAAAAGGTTAAAATAAGAGGGGGAAAAAATGTATATATATATATATATATATATATACATTTATATCCTCGAGGAAACGAAGAGGGAAAAGAACTGTGATTATGTCGAGTGACTAGAACGATCGAACTTTGGACGAGAGTGAATGACTTGCGCGTTTTTTTTTCTTTTTTTTTGTTCTCTTCTTTTTTATGACCCTTGGCTCGATCTGGTTCATTGACACCTACAAATCTGATTGTGAAATAAAGTGAATTCTCTTGCTCCGCTTCTGTTTTTGCATTTTCAATAACACTTTGACCGGAATTAAAGCACTTATATTATATTATTATTATCGTATTCGGATTCGCTGTCAGGATTCGGCACCGTTTCCCCTGAGGTTCTAGAATCTGTTCCGCAGATTTAAGAATTTCGGGTTAAAAAATAACTGAGAAAGGGATGAGATAAGAAGAAGGAATGAATTCCATGCATGAACAACGCGTAGGGGAGAGTGGGGCACTATGGGTCATGGGGCACTATGGGTCAATGCTGCCATCTCCGCCCTCGAGGGTTGTAAAGAGGTGGCACCTGGGTGGCAGGTTCGTGACCTACAGTCACTTGTTTTAACGTGTCGTTACTCGTTTTATTTCAACATGGTGCGTTTCAGTGACTGAAAATTTGTTTTGACGCCCTCAAAGTTGGAAAAAAAATCCTGCTAAGTTTCGTTTTCACATTTTTACGGATTAGATACGGCCAATTGTCATCATATCAATGAATACTTACATACCTAGGCTAGAAAATCACGTATGGCCCAAAGTTAAATATGCGTTTTTTGGTTAGGTAAAATCAGTTTGTTGAAAAAATTCGAGCGTGGGGTACAATGGGTCAATTTATTTAAGATCCATGGAAATAGCACATTTTCATCATCCGATCAGGTTTTTCACTAATTAACGTTCAAAATGATTCCCAGTAGACAGTTCGTTATCGGGAATCGCGACTTTAACTCCTGAATTATGTTTTTGTAAAAGAAACGTCACAATCTCATACTCATTTATGTACGTTGACGCTGTTTTTTTCCTACTGATTCAATGATTCCGACTGATTGAGTAACTGGACTGGAAAAGGCATTAGGTGCTTACTAAATTAAATAAAAAAAATTATTTTGCCGAAAATTGCATCACTTTCAGCTGATTACCAGGTTGACCCATAGTGCCCCATGGGGTGACCCATTGTACCCCACGGGTGGGGCACAATGGGTCAAAAATTCTTCTTTGGAAATGCATTTTTATTATTTTTGCTATGCAAGATAACCGAGTTTTAGTTTTTGGACATTGTTGCCAATGAGTTGAGTCATGAATTCCACCTGGTCACAATTTCAAATATCTTTCCAAAAAAATTAGAAAAATCGAAAAGTGAAAACTGACCCATAGTGCCCCACTCTCCCCTATAGCTTATAAGCTATATGTATGGAGATCCGAATGGTTAGTGGACGAGAAAATGATTCTTGGAATGGGAGTCTCTCCCGGCTCTCATCGTCTCTGGCTTACGTCGAATAACCTTTCTTCGTCCTATCCCCGACCTCTCGTCGGTTTAATCAAGAGTCATTTTGGTCACGTCCATGAAATCCTGGAAAAATTGAGTTTTGAATATACCCCTGCACATCGGAGTCGGCTCACATAACCTTTTCTCATTTTTCATAAAAATCTGCGAGCTACAGGTGTCTCTCATATCACTTCTAATCAACGTCCTCCGCATCTCTCTCGGAGACACGATATATAGTCACATGGGGGGTGACTGGAAATTTCTTTCACAAACTAAAAACCTTTATCACGATCGTAGAATCGATCGATTCGTCGGAAAGACAATTTTTTTTCGGTTTTAGATTCAGAAGTAACAAAATTTCGGTTATGTGATTGAAAAAAATTGAACAATTTGATGAAAATTTCGACGATAATGTTACTGAAATCACTTTTGAATCTAATTCCGATAAGAATTCAAGTACTGTTTTTTATACATTTGAGAACAATTGTTTAACAAATAGAATGGAATTTACGATTTGTGAAATCTTTACCACCAAATTTGAGAGAAATTGATCTTTTTTATTTCGCAAGACTTTATTTTTTATGTACACTGAATGTGTTGTGAATTCAAAATGATTTTTAGCAGCGTAGGTCTTCGTACAGCCACTGAACCCATTATGCTATTATTTCTACTCGATCAAGTTCCACGTTCTATGGCTCGGAAAGGCTATCGTCTATCACCAGCTGTAATCGTAAACGAACAAAACCGGAAGAGACTCGTCTCGCGATTTTCCTGACAAGACGGTCGATTCATCCTCATAAAGGAATAATCTTCATTAATTAAACGGTATTCGCGGTTAGATTCGGCACAAAATCAACCAACTTGCAGAATTCATTGAACAATTTTATTTATCAGAGACGCAGAATTATGTTCTCCGTCGAACAATGCCCTCTCTGTGTATAATTGACAGTGAACGACGTACCGCAATCGCAGATGCAGGTCTCATTCTCGAGGCAGCTGGTTTATCAGTCTAATTATCGCAAGATGTATCAACGTGTGTCGTCAACGTTACGAACCGTTCAGACAAAGAATCTCATTATAGAATCTCTTCTAGGATAATAATTATCGCTAATTTACCGTTACGTCATTCCACGGACTCCATTGTACTTCGCGGTGTGGTTAACCGCTTGTACCAGTTTCATTATCTTGTAATTCAAGAGCTTCCTCTCCAACACCACGAACAGTCGTACTAGGCGATAACTCCGAGACCCATGGATATATCAGGAACAAAGCGGACTGAGAGATTTACACGGTTCAATAATTAGCCAAGATCAGCGGATTCTTCTATAAACGAAGAAAACAGTCTCAACTTCGAGGTTTTTTTTCTCTTTAACTCCGTGTAATTAGAGCTGAACAAATTTCACGATTTATCCATCGAGACATATCCAAACGCTTTTTTCTCATTGTAAGAAGAATTTCGATTTCGAATTTGAGATATCGTTGAGTTGAGATTGTATCTTTCAGTTTTTTTTTCTGTCAATAATCAGGAAATTAATGAATGAATAATTGATTATTTCTGCAGAAAAATGAAAAAGATGTTATGTCAAACGAAACTTGATGTTGACTTGAGATATCGGTTTTCAAAGTAGCACAATATGCACCGGCTCCTTTCTATATTCCATACCACATGGTGCAACGTGACGTAAATTTGTCAACGATTTAGAACGTGGATGCAGTGAATTCTCTACATATGGAACAGGAGGTTGAGATCGAAGAACGATCCCGATCTATAGGTTATCGAAATCGATCCGTATAAACAAATATTTACAAGTTTCTGTACATTTTCACAGAACCTCTGTGGTTCGCTGTGAGACCCCGGAATAAAAGCGTCTGGAAAACCTTATACCTACCCAGAATAGCTTTCGACGTCGTGATACATAAATCGCTGAAGCGCAAAGCTTTGTTTTATCGGTTTCGATGCAGGAAGAATTGGCTTTCATCTCGAGCGAAAATCTTATCGCAGATTCCTGAATTAGGAATGACAAAAATTTGCTCTTCCATTAAGGGTGGCTATTTATTTTTAGCTTCTGCGTAATTTTCTAACCTGTGAATAGATTATGGGGTTCCAGCCAAGGGAAGTAGGCACCCGCCAATATTTTATGCACGCACCTGGCACACGGACAACCTTAAGACCCAGCCATCTATTTTACTCAGGTTCCCTCTCGGCCCTGGTGCAATCGCTTAGTGAATTTGGCGACGTTTAAAGTTTGATTAATCGGTAAAAGGGGCCTTCGGAGATCCGCGAATCGAGTTGGTATTCGCCTCTAAAGTGTGTATATGCTGAAAAGTACACGCTTATGTATTTCAGGTTTTACCAAGAATTGATTAACCCCATTTATTCGGCTCAACTACACCGCTTATACCCATACATTCGTAAGAAGCGAAATCTCGTTGTTTGGGAAGAAGATTAAAAACAGAAATTTCAAGCTACCTGCAGGAGCGAAAAAAAAAATTAATCAAGTTTCTCAAAGTTTTTTACATAAAGAAAAAAAATACTCGATTGTAGTCTAGGCAATATCCCAGAGGCAATCACTGTTGTCTAATCTTCTGTAATCTTTGTAATATTTCTAATCTTAAACCTCTAGGCGATATAGAAGAGTCAAATTTGTGCATAAGCAAGAAAAAAAAGCCCTAGTGCGGAAACTGGATCATTTACGACGTGCGCATGCGCCGATGTTTCTTTTCCTCCGCTTTTCTAGAATAGGGTAAGTTGTTCGATATTTCCAAGCCTCAGGTGTAACAAGAGATTGTTGAATGTTTCCTAGATTTGTAATATCTACCAGAGCCGTACAAATACAGCCGCAGCCAGATGTTTGGACATTATAATGCGATTTGTCAAACTACAGTTGCATCGGTTTTCTTTTCAGTAGTAAAATTGCTTTCCTCTCATTTTTCACGATCCTTCAAATATATACAAGGTGAATTCCTAACGGTGGAACATTCTCAAGTTGCCTAGAATCGAGAAACAAGCTCAGATTGGTCATTTTTCCATTCTAGCCAACTTTATGTCACATATCCATCACAAAGTGGAAAAAGTCTCATGGAAATGTGTTCTGAACCGAGTCGGAATTGGTTCTGACCCAATAAGATTTGAACTAAATCTCTCGACAAGAAGAAAAAAAAATCGCAACAATTTCAAATACTTTTTTTCATGCGAAAGATACATCGGTGCAGGTTGATGGTATAAAAAAAAATGCAACAACTTGAATGAACGAAGTGGTGCTGTGGTTTTACGCTGAGCTGTAGAGGTTCGTTAATTATTTCTACGACCTAGATCCTTCTCTTGTGCGGTAGGTAGGTTGGTAGGTTGGTAAGTATACACCTGAAAAATATAACGATAGAAAATTTCTGCGGTGTTGGGATATAATTATAACGCACCGCTAGAAAAATCCTGGTTCTTGAAGGTGTGTTACGTACGTATGTACACGTTATGAATTCATAGCCAAACGTGTACGTGGGGAGCCTGGGTCATATCTTAACGTAGGGAACATGCATATTCAATTTGACCGTCATTAAAAAATCATCAACCGAACACCCACACCTACCGACTCATTTACGAATGCAATGCGTAGATTATGCAAAGCTCCGTACGAAGCGCAGAGCGATATTGAAGTCTAGAATCCAGGTAACCCAATTTCCAGTTACGGAGGGTGAAATTCAAGGATATATTATAAATCTTTGGATGCCAATGATTATCATTAGTCCAGGAATAAAAAAAGGGGGGGGTTATCTAATTTTTGTAATCACTCATTTTCTTTCTCAACGATAATTAATGGCGGTGAGATAATTTGACCGAGTGAAAAATCGTTCCATATTTTCACACGCGATTTTTCTTCAGCAAAATTAATTTTCTTCCCCTTCGTTTTTGTGTTCTACCTCCCCAGGTATATGTACATACTACTTTCTCGTTGATTAGTTCATTTTTTGTTTTCTTCATATTTTCAACTCACCGTCTGATACAATTTATGCAGCGGACGTGACACGCGGAGGGTGCTGCGGGATTATGTGTATATTTAACGATACGGATATTAATCAAATTTTCAAGTCGCGAAATTACATTGTCAAGCACACAGATAACAAAGTGGGGATGAAAAAATACTGTCACCGATTAATTTCCCACCCAGCGGAAAAAATATTCCCCCTCAGGATATTCGAACCCGAATCTGATTGGGAATATTCTCTTTTTCTTCTCTTTCTATATACATATTTATCGAGCTTATAGCCAGTTACGTTTGACAAATGTCCGCGGGTCGTCGAAATCGTTCGGCTAAACCGTACAGGGCAGATCGGAAGCTGGAATCGGGATCAATCCCATAAAATCCCAAGGAATCTGTCCCCCAAATACTTATATACTACCCCCTAACCCTTGGACCCATATATTTTCATCGTCGCTCAATTTGGAGCTAATGCCAAAGGATTATTGTAAAATATCGACGATACGAAAGGTCAATAATTTTACAGGCCCAACTTGCCCCGAATTTACCCTACCGGTGGAGGCAGTCGACCGAATGAGGGATTTTTACAACCTCAAAATGGATATGTATTGTCTTGATTTGTGTTATCGCTATTTGTTAGGCTTATAGCCACTCGATTCCGGACCCGGCTCATCTCGTCGACACGGAATCCAAAATATCCGATTATATTCTGCAGTCAAGTGGAAGAATTTCATAGAACTGGGTGTACTGTATCGAATAGTGACGTCAATGAGGCGATATATTGTATTAATTGTAATCACCTCCCAAAAGAAAAGTCGAGTCAGGATCGTTGATCACAAATTTGTCGTTAAATTTCCAAAAATTCGAATCCAATAACAATATTTGTTAGCACCTGGAGGCTTGTTGATATTTATCTCTAAGCGAAATCAGTGTTCGCCACAACAACATGGTTTACATATTGGATTCGGACTTGAATCCCGTCTCGCAGTTTCTCTTAAGAATTCTCAGCGCAAAAGCTCAGTATAGTATCTGGGTGGAACTTTGAGGGAAACTATACTAACGAATGTGTAGAGACTAGAATTAAGAAGTTTCAAGTTAGCGTCACTACTGTAACTGGAACTAGAAACGTGACGTGAAGATATCCGGGTCTTTGCATGAGACAGATGGAACTTTGAAACCTGCTAAAACTTTGGCACGCCGCACGATTGCGGATTTTAAAACTATAAACTTTCGCCTGCTCGAATTCTGCTCCAGATAAACGTAACATGCTTTCACGTAATTTTTATCCCCTTGCATCGCATAATACAAATTGAGAATCGAAAAAAAACTAAATTCTATCAATTTTACCAGTTTTTCCACAATCTAAACGCGTTTCTAACGGCTTAGAATTTAATCGTTGGATTCGTTCAGAGTGACAATCTGCGTGCGACGAATTCACGGTGGTCGTTCAAACGTGTTGGAAGTCGTAATGGGAGACGATCGCAATTGCGTAATGTCCGATTGTGAGACAATCGCAGTTTCCAATCATGGATGTAGTAAAATTCCATCGCGTCCTACTCACTCTGTGTGCTGAGTAGACAAAACCTCCGAGGTTGACGATGACGGTATGAGATCAGAACGTGATCACAATACACCGGTATGACGGATCGATCCTCTTCTGGAGCTTCTAGTTATGATCTAGAAAGTACGATGGCCGGATGCTGCGCCACGAACGTCAATCATCGCGTTCTGAAACATCAAACGTAGTTTTTTCTATCTCTTTTTTTCACGAGTGTCGTAGGTAACAAGCCTGAATAACACCCACGATCGATCTTGATCAGATTCAATATCGTTACTCCGGCCAAAAATATACTATTTCCTCATTTATTTTTCCTCATATTTTATATTATGAAATCTTATGGAGATAAGCTGTCAATTTTTCCTGTTTATCGACTCCCTTTGATGACTGAAATTAATATTCCTACGGTTCGTATAGCCTAGCCTCGTCAAAGATTATCGATATTTCTGTGCCGTGTTATCGGGCAATTATCACCTAGCCTCGAGAATTTGGTTAGAAGCCCGTGGGTAGAAGTTCTGAGCTTGCGGCCAAAGGGTTCTCGATTCCAGAGCGTGGGCAAGTTGTAATAAGCATCTCGCGTGATCCCAGCGGCTCGAAGTTGTTTGATCATAGATTCAAGTGGAGGAAAGTAGAGCTTCTTTCATTTCCAGCAGTTTATTTTTCTCCTCCTTTGTTTGCTTGATCGACTTTTCTGGTATTTTAACACTTTTTCAGAATACAATCAAGGACTGGAGACCAGAGAGCGGGGTCTCAATTATCGAAGATGTCACAAGAGTTTAATTCCGGAGTAGAAATAACGTTGGCGAAAAGCTCTGGGATCCAGTTTTTTTACTGGGTCACACGGAAAGGTTTCTTCCTCTCTAGTGTGTCGAGAAACTTTTCCAAGATCCTCTCCGAGCCCTAGTCGTCTCAGCTCAAGCTGGAGCTGTGGAGCTTGAGCTTGAGCTTGAGCAGACTTTCTCATCTAACGGGATAAAGTTTAAAGGCTGGTTCTTAGCACTCGCGCGGCTTCGACCTCGTAAGGATCCTGGCCAAGGATTATAATTATAAAACTGACTGCGAATATTTTCTCCGGGTCGGAAGTTTCGAAAGAATTAAAAAATCAACTCCAATTTGGGATACCGCGCTGCTCGGCGATTCCGTTTCTCATGTCCTAATTCCTCCAGCTCGGAAATTGATAGGGAAGTTCCAGGCGGAGGGACCCCAGGACCCGAAGGACCCGAAGGACGGACGTAGGGAGATTAATACCGGGCTCTAGCGGAGGAGCCAAGGTTACCCGGAAGCTCGATGAGCTTGTTGAGGTTCGCGGAGTAGCCGGGACAATATTATTCCTGAGAAAACTAACTCTTAAACACTTTGGCGAATAAACGGACAGTAGGAAATTGAATGAAACTGAAAAGAGGAGATTATTGTAACGTAGTTTTCGAGTCTGCGAAGTGCACGATTTTATTCAGAGCTTATTTTCGTTAAATTTTGTCGGGAATAACAGAGTGTAAAAGAAACGAGAGAATTAGAAAAGCCTCCGCATATTTTCGCGGGGGATTTTTTCCTTTTCTTTACAACGTCGTGTATTTATAGGGTTTTGGGGTGAAGATAAACGAAGAAAGCGCTGCGAGCTCGAAAATTTTCAGAAATTTTAACTTCTCCGAAACGAGAGAAATGTGTACATTTGAATTCGTACTTTTTTTTTTCTCGACAATTCCTTACCCGGGTCGCGACGTGCAGTCTTGGATACCGTGAATTTCCATATTCTCAAGACTCCTGAAACGACTGTGAAACAAACTGAAAAAAAGAAAAGTACTCGGTCGAGGAGTTTAGTATAAGCTGAGGGTAGCTGAGAAAAACTCAGCTTTTCTCTCTTCTGATCCTGCGAAGAAGGGCCCCTAAACGAACCCCCGAGACTGAGAGACGCAGACACAGCTAAGATAACGGCCCACTTCACGTCACGTCGAGAATTTCAAATTTCAATTTTTATCACATCTCGCAGTATTGTTGCAGCGATTCCACCATTAGGTATTTCATCCCGATTGGTGCCAGTCAGACAAATCGAAGGTATTTCTCTACAGTTTGAACGACAAGGTTGAGTACGTCGCTCCGTGAATGAAACTTCGGCGGATTTGCAAATTTGCAATTCTTTTTAATAAAGTGTCAATCTCGAAAATTCGACTGCAGTCGTTCGTTTTTCAGAGTGAATAGTAGAATTTTTCAGTTTCGTTTAAAAAGCGCGTCAATTCCATGAAACTTATTGTTTTCCGTGTTCAAGATCCTGAAGTGAGAAGGATGTGAGCCTCTCGTCTCGAGTATTCCTTACTTTTCTCCTCATTTTTGTTTTTATTCTCGCGAGATCCGCGGGGCAGGATGACGGATCGGAAGAGAACGGTAGTTTTTAAGGAGGAAATTTATACAGACGAAAGTACCTCTAACGATTGAACGGTAAAATTCGCAAACACGCAAAATACTCTTAAGACACATAAATAATATATTTATGCACCGGAATTTGTATCTGTGAAGATATTCTTGACGCAATTGTGTCTCGGGTACAGAAACAAGTTAGCAGTTATTAAATTCCACAATATTAATAACGCACCTGTTCGTTCAAAAATTTTCAGATTTTTACCCCAATTTGACACAGAGCGAATGAATCGCTTTCACTTTTTCACTAATATCTTACTTATGGTTGCTTTTACGTATAAAACTGTTCAAATAGATTTTGAAGATTGTGAAATTTTCTACAAAAAAGATCTCTACAGTTTTTCACGTAAAATCAATTTTTCGGAAGATATACAGGCTTAAAGTAATTAGAGTTGTAATTACACTTTTTTTTCATCCACTTATAAAACTGTAGAGAAAGTTTCCATGGAATATTTTGAACAATATTGAAGCTTTCAGAAACTAAGTTCGACTTCTCTGTCATTTGGAGGTTCGGAGTGTCTCACTTTCAGGGCAGAGATCTTATCTTATCCTTCCAGCTTTCAACCTTCTTCGCGAAGTACAAGTTGGAAAATTTAGCGAAGTAGGTACGCCTTCTCAGCTTCCTGGAGTAATTGATCGCGGTGCTTTCGAAAAACGGGTTACTCCCGGTTTTTCGAATAAATATGAGTTATATCAGCCCAGCTTTTAGCGGTTGGCATTGTTGCCGTGAATATACCCGCGTAAAAAAAAGTTGTATGGCCAATATACGGCGCGTATATGG
>JAFFZH010012185.1:0-19592 GCA_018420115.1 Euura saliciscinereae
GGGGAAGATCCGCCAATGATAAGACAAGATACTGGCATGGCAGCCGGAAATTGGGTTGCAATGGAATGCAAGCTATGTTTGAACGAGAATTGCTCAAGCGATCACCAACCCCCGGCAGAGTCGCGGAGCTTTGGAGATGCCATAATTCCGCATATAGGGACGAAATAGCTCTTGTCCATCTCCAAAGCTCTCGCAATTTACTCGGAATACCTAAAAAATTCCGTCAAGTCTTTTCTAGTCTCTTGCAATATTTTCAAGTTGGAGTCATTTTTCGGAGTGATTAACACCCCGTGATGATCTCATTCACGTTCTCTTCAGGTTTTGATACTCTTTCAGTTCGACTAATTGATCCCAATCACAATCCAAGTCTGAAGACATTTCGTCGATTCGATTTATGCATTTTGCAACACGTACAAAATTCATATAAAACGGAATAATAATTTAGTCAATTCATATTCGAGTCTAGAGTTTTCGTTTTTGACCATCTCGCATATTTTCCAACAAATCTTCCATTCGCAGTAAAAGTGCAGATATTTTCGGGCCAGTAAATTTTAAGTTTGGGAGACGACGATTTATGGCGAAGAGGTGTATTCGGGGACGTGTGCTCGCGCTCCAGGGCGATTCGTACGTCATATCCTACGGATATTATCTAGGTATAGGTATGGCTAGTTCAATCTATCGGAATAGCTCGCCGGCAGTCCTTTGGCCACAAGCGATTAGATCGCCATTGATTGCGAGGTCGAGTCCTAGCTCGTTATATCACCTTGGGGCTTGGCTACGGTTGACGTTGGCCAGGTGCTCGATAGGCCCTACAGCCAATGGAGAAGCTTGGAGAACCCCCAGAGTCCGATGCCAGTTCGGGGAATCCAAGATCTTCGTGATAATTAGATAGCCAAGGTTGGCACAGGCTCTTCCAAATTAACGAGTGTAATAATCCTTCTACTTTCTTTTTTTACCTCTCAAATGATGTGAAAAACATCCTACCAACACAGCACGGAAGTAAAAGTTGTCCAAAAGTAAGTCATGTGGACAAACGTCTCACTTTTTGACGTCTAAACGTGGTAACAACTATTTTGGACCCTAAAGGACGCCTTTGAGCGCAGATCCCGATTTAGAGAGTGAATATCTCACGAGAAATTATCTCTTTCATTTCGTTATCTCTGACTCCTTATCGCCGCCTCGTATTTCTTGCTGCATCTCTTTTTATCTGTCTCTCTGGCCCAACCCAACCGTACAGATATTTGATCAGGGGAAATATGAGAAAAAAATTGTAAAAAAAAAAAGATGAAATTATTAACGATATTCGATGAACCGTGACCACCAAAGGGACATAATAATTGGCATTGGATGGTAAGTATTGATTTCTACTATACAGCCACGGGTATATCGAAACCATCAATAATCATGGTAGAAGGTATAGGTATAGGCAAGAGGTTTCCAAAATTTAATTTTCTCATTCCGTTTTCTCACTTTCTTCCCGATCCGATCTCGACGCCGATAGTGGACGATCCAATAGACGTATCGACCACCCGGTGTCGTAAAGGTTTGGCGAAACGCGGGTAGTGGAGGCCTGGAATTTTGGCCGCTTTGTCCACGGGACGCTGTGCCCATTTGTGGTCAGCGGATATACCCATAAGCCGTCACTATAACGGTAATAATTCTGTATCAGACTAATGAAACGAAACTCCCCTCGTATCCGCTTATCTTACACTGCTTCGCCCATCCCCATATCGCTCTGATCATTATCTGTCTACCAGACTCGACTATTTTCGCGAGAATTTCGAGTCATGCGATTCCAGTCACCCTTTATCTCGTAGGCCCGTCTCACGTTTATCAAAGCGTTATGCGTTGGGAGGACGAAAGGTGAAAAACGAAAATTTTAGCCACTACCTGAGGTGTAAAGTTTAACACCAAAGTTTGAAACCTTTGGAAATTGATTGACTTGAAAAGTGATTGACGCGATCGAGAGAAGAAATGTGAGGAATTGAAGAACCTCGCAACTAGTAGAAGTCTCGACGTTTTTCTAATTTCTTGAAAAACAAAACTAGGTGTACCTACGTGAATAATTCCTCAAAGAGGAACGTTAATTAGAAAAGTCTCCCTATATTAAGTCGGCGTTCTTCTGTATTGCGGTTACTTTTGGTCTGAGCTTTGCTTTGTATTCTTCAGAGACCTGTGAAGATTAAATTGCGGTAGATACGTCACCAAGCAAAAGCTCCATGGTAGTCGGGTATTGTTTAAGACCTTAAACGACCACAGAGTCCTTTATTGGTGAAAGTGAAGCAACAACTGAGTGAAATCAAATCCTAAATTCGACTATGTGTGTGATATCAATTCTCAGAAAACATTGCCATAGATGATTGGGTTCCTCAAAGTCATTCGAATTCACAACAAAGCTGCTGAACACATTTACACGAATATTAGCCTCACGGTACAGACACGGTTGAGCGTTTACCGTCGTCGTCGTCTTATGTTCGCTGATCGTGGGACGTGATCTTATCTTTCCAAAGATACTTGAGCAACGTATCAAGCGCATCTCCACGGAACACCAAGCATCTGCTTTTTGGATCACGATGCTCAATCAGAAAGGTCGAAGCTCCGAAAATCACCGGAGTAATAACAACCACTGGACAATTCGAAATCTGATAAGCGTATTTGAGCGTTGAATCGTGATAATAATTGTTTCAACCCCGGGGTTCAGGGTAAATTTGGGATCAGTGTTACGGGTGGTTGCGCAATCAGGGGTAGCGCCAAATTTACCAACCAAAGCTTGAATCGTCCTCGTTCTCGTTGTCGATACTCGCTGTGAGATAAGCAGTAGTCAAGATCGACGATAAGGCAGCTACGTAAGCTGCAGGATTCGCTGAATCGAGTCGTCGACGAGCTAGATTTTGGTCGATCTGTCGCAAAACGGTCCCGGGTCTTGTCTAGACGGAAAGCAATTTTTGCTTAAACGTTTCAGAGAAGGCAGACGTTCTCTAATCACTCGGTGAATTCTCACTCCTCAACGATAATTTCTTCACTGTCCAAAATCTCCTTTTCACCTGTTTCATCCTTGAAGTTAAAATGGCCACAGTGACGTCGTGAGATCTTCTTCTTATACAGTATTCACCGGATTGTCTGACTTAATTTCATTCAATTCAATAAGAATAGACTGACTGCGTGTAATTGGTGCGACGTCGATATTTCGCGTCAAAATTTCAAATGAATGAATAAATGAATAGCAAATACAAATCCGTGGTTTGTTTTCCGAATCCCTCCGTTTCCTCCCCCGCTGGTCCGTGGATATTAAAACATTCAATCAAAATATCAAACTATCAGAATACCGGGAGTCGACAAGGTCCCAGAACACCGTGCCAGACCTAAATGTATAATGTGTCCGAAAATTGATTTTGTACCAGCGGTCGCGAGTACGTTCATGTACGTATATGTCAGAGGACGCAGAGGGCCCGCCATTGCGTCTGGCCGTTCCGTAGACTGCGGAGCACATGCATATATGTATGTATGTGACACATGCTACGAGATCTAAAATTTACATTAAAACCCGTGGACTAGACTGGTACGAGTTGGAGAGATTATCCGGTTGGTTTCGTTTAAAATTTAACCAAAGAAAACTCTGCGGGGAAGGAGGATTTTTAAAATTCTTCAACGTTGCGGGAATCTCGGCTAGTATTCAAATTTGAAAAGTTCCCAAGTTTAGTAAGATAATAAATAAAACGGTTTAAAATAGTAGAGAGAAGAGAAAAAACCTGTCAGGGGTAGGGGGTAAATTGACAGGTTGAAAGTTTTTCCTCGTTTTACTTCTCTGCTCTTCATAGTTTTTCTTTTTTTTTTTTACTCATTCTTTGGCTCCACGTCGAAGCCAATGAGGAAAATTCTCATCCGCAAGATTTTTAGTTGAGCTTTTTTTTATTCTTTTTCTGGAGTTCAAACGCTGTGCTCGGAAGCGTCTTATAGACTCGAGAAGTTTACAAATCTAGAACAAGGTTGCCTCGCGTTGTTGAACACTTATGAAAACTGGATGAGCTGGTATAGCGAGTAGATTATATGTATATTGAAGGATTTTAATTGTTCGTAAATTTTGTTTCACCGTTTGAAAGAGAATTAATGAGAAAAGCTCTTACGAGATACTTACTTTTCAATATTTTTGTACATTTTCTACTCATCCTTCATTATCTCTAACAAGTTTGAGTGGCCGATTTGCTTCCGTCGCGACAAAGTACGCTCAGCTAATATCCGCCTCATTTTCCTACGTGAAAGCATGCTATAGTCAGTCTTTACCAACCAAGTAGCCGCGTCACTTATTTCCAATGATATAAGCTTACCCGGAACAGGCGCAAAAAAAATGATGATAGCGAACTTCAGCATGAAATTCTGAACACACAAATCCCAAAATATCTTTGTTTCACGCAACAAGAACGACAAAATCGTTTTTCCTAACTAAAATGATAATTGCCGCTGTGTCAAACAAAGATATTTTGGAATGTATGTGCTCAAAATTTCACGCGGAACTTCTATATCATCTTCTTTTTCGTATAAGGCTTGATATCGGCGGAAATAAGTGACGCAGCTACTTGGTTGGTAAAGACTGTCAGCAGCATGCTCTTGATATCACTTCTCACGTTTTCCCCCGGGTCTGCCACACTTTTGATCATTCCACTCGGGATTTTGTATTACTTTTTTTTTCTCATGTTCTCTTAGTACATACTTGTGAACGTTTCGTTCACTTTGTACAGTGCTAGGAGTACAGCCAATTTCGTAAGAACTTTTCATACACAGACCCACACAGATAGACACACGATTCTCTGAAGGGAGCTGGAATCGTGTTATCGGTAATATTACCAGAAAAATTTTACCCGCGAGGAGGTGCTTTGTGGTGAATTGCTGGAGAAAAGTCATTTTCGCTTGAAAAACAGAGAGCGAGTAACAACCCGACATTTCCTGTTAATCAACTTCCTCATGCAATATTCAAAAGCTCGGGTGCGGTATTTTTCATCCCCATCGATGTACCTCAAGGTACAAGTTCAGCCTGGGTCGAGGTTTTCGAATTACCTCTCGACGCGAGCCTGTTTATATAAAACGGGGGAGATTCTATTGAAAACAGTCACTCGAGCGGAGATTTTCTCGAAATGATAACTGGGTGTCGGTCATAAATTGATTTTTCACTTTTTCATTTAGTCAGCATCGTTCGACCGCGTGGACATCCCCGGGGTAACATTCACAGTAAAAAAATTATACTTTCCTGCCAAACACCCGTCTGGTATTTGTATACCGAAAATACAATTTTTCTCTCTGAAATATTTCAGTTGACCTACCCAAACGTTGGCGGGCGTGAAAATAAAAGTGCAAGTTTCGTTTTTGTCTCTGTGACAGTTTGATTCGGCAGTTTTGAACGACAAGCACGATCACAGAAATCGTTCGGAGGGTTGAAAATGATGCGAAATCTTATTCGACGGAGAAATGTGATCGCGGTGAAAACGTAGTGGGTCCCTTTTATAAATAGAACACAATCTTGGTGTACCATTTTCGGCAATACTGTCAGCCTCAGGGTATAATATCTGGAAAGTCATAGGTTCTGACTTGTCGAGTTTGTGCGGCCTACCCCCGACCCCCTTGCGCTTTGCAATACAGATATATTCAGGTGATTTGGGGCGGGTCGGGTTCGTTATGACAAAAGAAACACCGAATGAGGGTGAAAAAATAACCAAAGCTCGCGGGTAACTTTTAATATCCAGAGAAGGCTCAAACTTTTGGAACACAATTATGGATGCGGTGTTGATCCACCCGTACCCGGTGCGCTTGTCAAACTTTGTATAAAGCGAATTAGGTGAAATTTACGAGCCGAAAAAGTGATGAAAAATAATCGAGTCGACTTTTTTCCGGAATCCATTCACCGACGTCTAGCTACTGCAATCACCGAAACGTCGAATGATACTCGACAAGAACAAACACAGATCCAGCTCTCCGCTGGCTCTATTCGAGATCACCGTCCACGCTGTGTGCTGAATCTTTCATTCATAGAAAAGTATCGAAATTCTGGTCCCAGATTCGAGACTCGATTCGTTTCAAGCTCACACCCTGGCCACGAGTTGGTCCGGGCGAGATAACTCCGGCGCCGTCCGTTAAAAGAGTGAGAAAATCTAGACTGAATTTCTCGTCACGTTCCCGTTGCGAAATAAGATGGAAAAGTGGAGTGGAGACGGACAGAGGACACTGAGGTATACGTTGAAGGGAAAGGGAAAGGGAAAGGGACCGTGGAGACTGATTGATTGAGGGCAGGATCGGGCAAGGGGTAAAGTGAAGCGAGTGGGAATTGAAACGAAGTTTAAATTTGAGAAAAGTTAATAATATTCGAGTAACGTCCCGACTCTGAGAAGATGAATATGCATGAAGAACACTAGACTACACAGCTGTTGCGATTGAATTCCTCCCCCCGAGCGTAAACCTGTAGGATACAGGACTTTTTGCCCGGACTTTTTTTTCCCTTCTTCTTCTTCTTCTTCTTCTTCTGATACAAATTACCCCACTTTACAAGACGTTATTTTTATTTAATGGCCAGGGAGTCCAGGGTCGTTGATCGTGGTGGTTCGTCGTTGTCAGCCTACGCCCCCGAGGGACTTTCTTATAGGAACAGACCCCGCGCGAGAGAAGAAAAAAAAAACTTAGCGAAAAAGAGCGTAGAAATTCACTTCTGGCCCAGGCGTAAAGAGCGCATTATTGCTCGGAGAAACTTGTCACCCGCATTGCATGACGTGAAATATCACGAAAATATACGCGAGACTTCGCGATGACAAAAAGTAAAGGTGATGCAGTCAGACTTTCGCGCGTTATTTCGAAAAGTTCACGACCGGTTCAAGCTTCGCAGCTCGAATTATTTCAAAGAACAAAGTTCACCGGTGTCGGGGGTTGGGTTTGGGCCAAAGACTTGGCGGCCTCGAGGCAGTTGACAGCCTGTTCTTCGTCTTATCTGGACAACTTGGCTCGGTTTCCAAATAGCTATCCCCCAACTAGGGCAATTGCCGTTATAGTAATAGCCTCCTCTACTACGCTAAATCTACCCCCATTGTAAATAGGAAATTTCTGTAATCACCAGGTAAAATGACGACGAGGTGGGAACCAGCCAAAACACACCAATCTGATCCAGGCCTGGAGATAGACGATTCTGAATCGATTATTCGAATATCGATCATTTTTTCCGCCAAAATCGTTCTTTTGGATCGATTCTACGAGTAATGCCTCACTTTACTAATGATGTGCGGCAAAAATTAGCATTGTCTCAATGAAAAATGTTTATTCGTTGCTCGAATTTTACATCAAATGATTGAGATGAATTTACAAACCGCCTTTTCCAAAGAGTCGCTCATCCCTCAGGCCTGGAGGCACTTGTGCCGAGTTTCCATGGTCACTCAGTGATGAGGGTGGTTCATCCGTTTGTGACGAACCGTATAGTGGTTCAAGGAATCGAGGACACCGACGACGCGGTTGTATTTGCGGCTGGATAAAAGCACGTTGATATGACGAAGGATCTGACACGAAGGTTTCTGATTCTCTTGGAAATGCCGAAAGTTTCGTCTTGAGTTTCTCTCTGGCAGTTTCTCGCGTTATGGATAGCGGTAACGGTTTCTGCCCCCATAAATTTCCACGACGCGCGTAAACTTCTGAAGCTCAAAACGCGTAATGTGATATCGCGTAATTATAATCAACAACAGATCCTTGCCCCCCTCACCCACTGTCAACCCCCTTGTACAGGGGTAATATCTGGGGCTCGAATGAGCCGTACGTGTAAGGAAGAGCAGCTTGATCTCGTCCAATCAATAGAACGACAACCCGTGTCTGCGTTTCCGAAAGTTGCAGGGTACGACATACGTTACAAAGGATTTCAATAAATTTCTCCGCACCACAGCCTCTATTTTCACTCGCTCTATTCAATCGGCACACCGAACTCATTCACCGATCACAACTCAGTCAAATATCAGTGGATTCGTTCAATCCCTTGTTTTATTCACGATGGGTTAACATGGTGAAACGAGCTTCATCGTTTCGGGCCACTGCCTTCAGCACGAAACCGTTCAGGGGACTGAAAAGTTTTCAAAATTTCGGTCATTCGCGAGTTCTGACTGCTTTTAACGAGGCAACAAATGGGTGAACGAATATTTCAACCTTTTACCACTTTCCTGACTATAAGGATGTTCATCGGACGTCGCGTCGTATATAGAAACACGTCGATTCACTTGTGACCTTGTGACAAGGAATTAAATGCACGAACACGACCTCTTCCCTAATTCTTTGACGAGTGTAACACGTTGAGCCGCATGAAAGATGCCAATTAAAAGTACAACTGGGGGTAGTCGCACACTTTTTTACAACTTTCTGCAGCTATCTGCAGTACAGGTCGGTGTCTGTTATCACAATTGCGGTAAAGTCACATATTTGTCAAACGCAAACATGTCAGGTGCAAACCGTAAACAGAGTGAGTGAAATGGTAGTGAGAGAGGGTGAAATATACGGCATCTGACAACTCGGAAAAGCTACTACTGCGCCCGAACGGTCTAGCCCCATCCTCTTTGTTCAACACCCTCAACTTCAGTCAACGGTTTCCTGTTTCGTTTCCCCGGCGTTAAAATATCCCACCGCGTCGCCCTCCCGCGTTACGAAATGGGTACCTTTTTTTCCTATTCTTCACGGTTCAACGCCTATGGCGCCGTATTGGCGTTGGATCTTTGAAGGATAGTAAACAAAACGTCTCGAAGCTCGATGCGACCGCAGAGATGTAACCGCGCTTCGACGCGTCTGACGGATTTAATAAAGAATCGGCGACGTTGAATTTCGATGCATGCTGGGAAAACTTACTTGAAATATCAGAAACTAATTTCAGGCGATTTTCAGGCCGAGAGGAATTCGAGTTCGCATAACCTAGAGGTAGATAAGGAATAAAACTAGCTTCGTTCCTTCTGTAGCCTGATTTATTAGACCAGACTCGAGGAGGTAGTCGATAACGTTAGGAGTTTGAGCAGAAACTAGATTGTTTGGGTGAACATTTATAAAACCGTCAACTTGCCGAAGTAAGTTTCAGCTCCATTTCGCTGCAGGGTCTACAATTTAACTTTGAGATGGAAAAAAAACCGATCTCTTATCAATGAAAACTCAGTTCGTGAGGTTGGCTTGTACACAAGCTTTACGATACTTTGACGGAAAATTAAAATTCCCCACCTCGAACGATCGGTTCGACGTAATTAATGACAAAATAGATTATCGATTCGGTACCTGGTTCAAAATTAATTGGTTGTGGAACGAAAATCAATGTCAATTAATCGCCACCCTCGCGTTCAAAGTGAATCCATCAACTGAACTCCTGCATAACTCTCGAAAAAATATCTAGTAACAGGCAACATCAATTAAAAAAAAATTCTCAGAGTGAAGTTGAGTGGGTCGCAGTAGAAGTAGTCGACGCTGCGGTCAGACACACGTGATCAAACTTTGTGTTCAATGACCGATGATCAATTAACTCGAACAAATTTGACTGAAAAAATTACTGTTTACTCAGAAATACGTAACGGTTCGTCGTAAGGGGTTAGTTTTACCTTCTGCGGTCACGCAGCCTACGTAGAGGCCTCGATGCTTTTACCGATGGTCGTAAATCCAACAATAAGCTCGTAAATCATTAGCACGTGTCCCAATGGCCTCTTGCGTATTTTTTTAACATAAATATTTCAGACATATTCGCTCCCTCACGCGAAAATAAACCACGCAACGTGTCTGACCTGGCATTGACTCGAACCACTGTGGTTTGCCTCGGCTAATCCATGGTCCCCCAATTTTTTTCGCTTCACTACAACGTTAAGACATAATTTAATCCGGAGCTCATCGTCAGCATTTCTGGTAATCGATTCGGAAGAATTAATTAAAAATGTTTGTGTTTATTCCGGGCAAAGTTCTTCCGTCTTTTTTCACCCTCACCGCGGATCCTCTCGCGGTTCTAGATGAAACGGCCACGTGCCGGATCGATGTAAGGAACTTTGGCGTATTTCGGACAGTATTATCTTAACCAATGGTAATGATGACCGTCTTCCACCTACCCCGACAATTTTTATGGAAATTAATTTCGGTGATATCTGGAACAGCAAGGGGCCGAAATATCGCGTTTTACTAACGGCGAGGTGAAGGTCGTAAATTTCAAAGTAAGTGAATTATTTGACCCCTTAACGTGAGTTTCAGGTCTCGCCTTACTAAATTCCGATACGGAACACACACATACACTTATCCTTCTGCAAAATATTTTTTTGTATTCTTGTCTGAACCGTGTCTTATCGCTTTGAAAGAAGTGAATAAATTGTGAGAAGTACTCGGTAAAGAATTACCCCTTAGATGGATCCCGGGGTTATCTCATTGAGAACGCGATGGAGTAACGGAGGTGGGGATTTAAAAAACAAAAGACCAACAAAGTGCAGGTTCTTTTGTAACTGCAAATGGATTCTTCGTCGCTTCATCTACGGTTCCGAATGCAAAGAAAAAGATGAGCTTGCGATAAAATCGGACAGGTAGAACAACGGAGGAGCAGAGTGGGATATATTTACACAAAATCTAAAGTCGAACAATGGCGTACCATTTGAGCTTTTCCATACCTCTACCTGCACGATTCAATATCTGCAATAAAGTAAAAACATAACTTTTGCGATTCCGGGCAGCATCTGGAATTAAAATTATCCAAGGGTTTCAGACACGTTAATTTTCTCAAAGGTCAGGCAAAGTTTTCATAAAGCTTTATATCGTTGAGAGATTATCGTCATGAATATTAAAAAACGACGCTCTGTAACCGGGAAGATTACTGCACTCTGGTAAGATGTGCAAGTTAATAAGAAGCTGAAACGTTTCAATCTTGGCTCCCTCTCTCACTTCTCGAAGAACTTCTAACCTTTGGCAAGATGACGTCAGTGGGCTGAGAGTAGCTGGCACATACGCCGCGCCCCAGGAGTTAAAGTTCGTCTGTTCCACGTCTAAGAAGCTTCAGGGAGCTTTCGAATCGACTTAATCTTTCATCAGACAGAATATCTTTAGCACTAGTCAAGGTGAGAAACAGGAATTGAGCATAAATTATTTTCGACAGTAGTGCCTAATTATGAGCTATATCCTTGAGACTGCAGGATCGGATTGCACTCACATTCACCGTGAATAGATTGAAAGTCGATTGTATTTTAGTATTCGTACTTTTTCGCACAGCATTGAAATTTATCGTTGCCTTTTGCGACTGAGTTTGAAATTTATTCACTTCGACTCTCGATTGACTCTTGCGACGATCGTTCCGACTGATTATACAGCCTTTCAGGTATCTATCCTCCAGCTATTCAAACTTGCTTAAAGTTTTTGTATTATAAAGCGATTTAAATCGATTCGGGATTCCGTTGACACCAAATTCACGAAAAGCTCTGGATTACTCTTTCTCTTCCATTCTCCTTTCTCAAATTCGGGTGTTTTTAAGGGGACACATACACTTTGAAATGTCAAAAAAGTGAAAACTGCCAGAAGTCATTTTTCATATTTTTAAGAATGTTTTTCACACGATTTTGGGAACACCTTTTTTTGTCTACGATGCACAAAATAAAATCTATCGGTGGATCGATCTAAGTTTTTCTGGTTTCAAACTATTCCGTAAAGAGGCCTTTTCAAAATGAAGAGAGAACTTCTTGATCCGATCAAAATTGTACCAGATATTCATCATTTTCTAGAATGAAATAGCGTTTTTCTGTTTTCATGCGTTACTTTTCATGATAACTCTAGTAAAAATGAAGTTATGAAAGAGTTCTCTGTTCATATTGGAAAGGCCTCTTCACTGAACAGTTTGAGACCAGAAAAACTAAGATCGGTCCACCGGTAGATTGGTGAAAAATTCTTTCTAAAATCATGTGAAAAGCATTAAAAAGTATCAAAAATGACTTTCGGTGGTTTTGACATTCTTGAAATCTTGAGGTGTACGTTCCCCCCTAAAGAGCGAATAAATTTTGGATCCCGCAATTCACTCTGGGATAAGGACTCGCGCCTATTCCACCGAGGAGGACCACAGCGGAGGGGGCGTGTTTTCAAATTGCACAAACTGTTAAATAGCCGAGCTCTCGCGTGGAAGCTTCTGTTGGTCATGAAGAGGGTGGATCAGGATTGGGGACACGGTGCAAATTGGCGTAATATCTCGACTAACAAGCGTGTAATCAGGCTTCCCGAGTGAGTGACTCCGTTGCCAAAACAAGCGGGCATTTTACGATGACCGAAACCAGACAACGGAACTACCATTTGACCTGGAACCGAGTTGTTGCACGACTTTGTTATACGCTTAATTACTAGAATCGTGCTCACGCACACGGGCGCAAAATTTCGTCGACAAATAAATATAACGCTTGCCGGGAGAATCAGGTGTGAGGCGATGTAGTGTTACGTTGACGCGTGAATCCGCCACATTTCCCAGCGATTTCCAATCTTGGTCTACGTGACTTCAGCTCGCAGCTTCTATCCAGACAGTCAATTTGCCAAAACTCACTTAGGCCCGTCTCGTGAGACGACCCGTTCGTTTCAAATTTGATTCTTGTCTCGACCGTGTGTTAAAACCATATTTGCAGTTCAAAGAGAGTACGGTAACACGTAGGAGGCAAAAGCTGGTGCGGCTCCTGAGTTCCCGAAATTCTGCAGTGAATATGGAATCCCTTACAATTATAGACAATCTCTCGCTGAGTGTTTGTGAATGTATGTCGAATTCCACATGTACTCAATTGATCGAGGCTTTTCCACCAAAAAATCTTCTGACCTTGAAATCAATTTAGAAAAAATTGACTGCTAAAACTTTTTTCCAAATTCACAGTATTTTCAAAGTTATTCAAACTGTTACTTTGGCCGCACTTTTTTTTTCAAACAATCATAACTTTTGCTACTACGACAACATTTTTGCTGCCCAAATATGGATCTTCTCAATTTTTTGGAACAATTTGAGACTTTCGGAGAACTTGCTTTTTCTACTTGTGAAAAACTTACCTGAATAGCCTTCATCACTTGACATAGAATGACTCATGTACGATTCGAGAACTTGATAAAGGGAAGGAAAAAAGTGCTGAAAATCAATGTAGAATTTTCCTTCAGCCAGAGGCGAAAGCTTTTTTGCAACCACTGAAGCTCTCTTATTCGCTGCCTTTGGAATGTCAAAACTCCATCCAAAGTCACGATCTGCATGCGATAATTAATTCGGCTGGTGCAGGTGACAGGAATTCACCTCTACTCCGGATTAAATATGAATAAATATTCATGTTATCGCTCATTAAATTTGGAAAGGATCGCGAAATAAGGCGTGAGCAGCTATTTAACAATTCCTTCACCTGCACTAATATATGGAATAGATGGAAAACTCGAGGTGCTGTACCCGAGCGGAAATGAATATCTCTCTTGGATCTTCAAACGTAGCGGTTTTTTTCTTTCTGAAAAGAAAAAGAGTATCGTCGTATCTTCGACGTCGGAAAGTGAAATTAAATTCGTGCTATCTTCTGCTCGTAAAAAGATCCTAATTCGGAGCTGACTGCCGTAAACCCTATGTCCCCCAGGAATGCCTGTGTCTTCAGTCAATTTCGAGCGACAATCGACAGTGAGATATTTCGTTAAATACAATTCCCGAAGGAGACTCTTGGTGGTATAAGAATCCACAGTAAAAGGTGAATTTCTAAACGTCTTGTCACTAGAAATAACAATTCCGGCTTATAGTCTGTATGTTTGCGCTTTCACCGCGTACGTCTTGAACAAACTGAGACAAAGTGACCCTTGACTGAAACAACTCTGTCGCGGTAATGTTGGTCCACCGTTCCGCCATCTCGGTTCAAAAATCGAATTCAAAATCTTCGGAAGCAATACGTCTGAAGAAATTGTGTACGCTTCTGTGTGATGAGTTTTTTCCGACGATATCAAGAACACGAGTGATCGGATTTCGACGAATTTCATCTCAATTGACGCGGCTTCTTCAAGCTCACAACTGACCGGATTTCGGCTTCGATCGGTCAAGTGGTTTTCGAATTATTTGAATAACAAAATTATCCTGATCTGGAATCAAAATTGTAAAAAGAATCTAAAAACGTTCCGATTTGGATTGAGTTAATACTACCCAAAAGTTTTTGCTCGATCAATATATTCGTCGATGGATCCCAGCAAATTCAAATCGAATAATAATTATGCCACAAAGAATGGGAAGTTCAAAGACAGCTGGCACTTGGAAAGCCCTAATTAGGTTGTTCAAAGTGACCTCACGTCAGGTTTGTTCGAAGAATAATGTTCACGCTTTCGGAACCCATTCCGATGACCAGGAGATCCGTTGGTCACCGAAGGATGTGAGTCGAATTAGCTGGATCTTTGATCGTCTTTGAGGGCGTTGCGGATGGATGAAAATGAAGGAGAACTTTGGGTGGATGTTAACGAAGGCTGGAGGATCGGAGTGGCTTGTTCGATCGAACTTCCCGACATCGTCGCGCTTTGGAGAAACGAGGCTGAGAGAATTTCGGATACAAAGTCATGAGATCGTCCTCGAAGCGATCATTAATGGATTTAGTGAACCGTATCCTCTCCGATACGGTACAACGGGGTTTTTGAAGTGGACACTGACCAGTCCTTTTATCGCAAGGAATCCGCATGTCCGACGGGATGTTCTCGTTACCAAAGAAAAAAATGTCGTCCGCATTGTACCTATTTTATTTTACCTAATTTGAGCAGCAATTTTTTTCTCGTCTTGACAGAGTTCGCCTGATCGTGTCTCGTATTAGGTACTGTTTCCAGCCAACCTCGGTCTCGCTGGCTCGCGCATGTCGTCAGCCCAGTATGATCCCGAGCCAACCTCGACAGTCAATGCCTTGGGAAAATCTTCCGAAAATTCTCCAAATACTTCAATATGAAAGATGATCGTCAGAAGCTCGGGAGCAATTTCGCTGAAAGTAAGAATAAAATACCACGTGCAAAAGTTCGGAGGATATTATATGTTTAAACAAGCGAATAGGATCATAATATCAACCAAGCGTACGAAGGTTTTATATTTGTTTAAGGATATCAAGAGAGACTCGAGAAAGTGAAGAGAAAGTAAATATTCTAAACTGGGATCCACTCTGCAAATTAAAGTTTTACATTTTTCATTTACAAACCGGAGTTTAATTCCACTCGAGTTTCGAGGAACCACTTTTTACGCACAACTCAATGTCATTATTTCAGAGCATCCGAGTCTTTGATGCTCTTATTCTGTCTATGAAAAGCTTTATGAACACAACCGTCAAGGACCGAGTAGTTAGGATATAATTATTTCATAATGTTCTGTCCGTTTTGTTCCCCGTTTGCGTAGGGTCTCCACAAAGTCCAGCCGTAAGCTCAATTTTGAGAATGAGCTGATCGAATCAACAAACTGATCCATCTAATATCGCCGAAGAAAAATAAGCTCCGTCTCTACGTTTCAACTCATTCACCAAGATGAAAAAATTCCCCGGGTTTTGTCTTCGGCCTTGAGTTTAGGGTCACCCTCTGTGCAAACTTGACCCAGATACGGGATGGTAAGATTAACAGTATAATGCTTAGTAAGGGTAATAAAATAAGTCTCGAGAAAGGAGTAGCTTTTTCACATCACAGCTCTAAAGCGTTCGTCTTGTTCATCTTCATTCTCAATGCCATTAACGCGAGGTGTGTCAGCATGAGCTCTTTGCTCAGGATGATAATCAAATCACCCACTTATCTCCGTTCCATGCACACACGGTGTACATAATGGGTACGTCGACGAGTTCAGCCCACGTATACGCGATGTGTATATATATATAATATACACATATATATTATATATATATGTATATATTCAAGAAATCCTGCGTTTACGAAAAGCCATCAGCTTTAGAGGGATCTCTGGAAGTGGGTGAAGAACACATGTGCCAGATACATACGTAATACGCACATATGAACATATTTATATACCCACCCAGAAATCGATATAGTACATAAATATAAATGAATGTATATCTACCCGACCCATCGGTGGAAAACAATATTTATGAGACTTCTGCTTTTTTCACAGAATATATATTCCCATTGATTACATAACTTGCAGAGCGCTGCTTCTGACATGAAGGACGAGCCGAGGGTTTGCAAAAGGTGTTGGCTGATGGAATCAGTCTGCGAGAAAGAATCGCGACCTTCATCTACGCTGTATATAAAATAAAGGACGACCCTCCCAAATGGGAGTCCGAGGGTTGAGGGTTAAAGATTAAAGATTAAAGGATGGGTCAACAGATTTGTCGACCTAACAACGTCGATGCGTGCCACGGCTTGATCCTCGCGCGTTACATAAATTTCCAACATTCCAGACGATCCAGAGAAAATATCATCAGCCTTTGAGCTCGTCTCCTCTCTTTGGTCTCCGATATTATTTTCGCTCACTTTTTCTTTTACCCCTCCAGACCTGATTCTACCCGTTTTTACCTTTACGGTTGGAATATACTATTTTTCAATGCAGATCCCACGTCACAAAGACCTTTGACGCGTATACCCCGTCGACGGCCAACATTCTATGACTATACCTCAGTTATAGGTTACGAGGCATAAATATATGCATGTTCTGGACCAGCTGAAGAATAGCCATGCAATTTCCGGTCGTATGCAGTGGGCGGACGTGGGTCAAGAGCAAAGTCGAGGCGCGGGGTCGATGAAGAACGGTCTCGGGGAAGGTATAACACGGGAAAAATAGGCGATGGTGCAAAAGAAGAAAAAAATTCTTATCACCCAGGCGCAATTTTGCTGGAAAAAAAATTACTCGGTTGTTTCAAGCGGTCGCATCAAGCGTAAGTATAAAGAAGAGTAATTAAACCGAATTAATTACTCAGCCGGGTGGCCTTCTTAAGACCAGGAGCACGCTTGCGCTGTTTTTAAAAATGAACTGCGCATAAATAAAACGCGTCGTATCAATCCAGCAATGGCGTATATTATCGCTATCGCTATGCGCACAGCAGATATAAATTCATATTACATCTCTTTGCTATTTTTTTACACGCCTTTCACGCCATACAGACGGGCATTCGACCTTAGATCGAGCTGTGAAGATTACCTAAGATTCAGTTTGGTTACCTAATTTTTTATGATCGGTGTCAAAAACTGTAACGTAGTTGGCGGCGATGGTTCTAATAAGGTAAACCCCTTGACAACGACCCTTGGTGATTAGGGACAGAATGTATAAATATCGGTATACCAGCCAAAGTATTTCGAAGGGATCCGTTCGCAGGCATATTTTAAGACCCTTTTTTACGGTTAGTGAAAATTTTCTCACGTCATCGACGTAATAAAGTGTTATTACGTAAAGCTATTTTTCATTTTTGTGGGTTAAAAAAAACGTGAAAAAAAAAAAATAAATAATTAACCAAAAACTGGATGAAAAATGAGTGAAAACGTCGCAGTGTTTTAGAGATGGTACAAAAAAATGAAAACCTGTTCGGTTCATAAAACAACGCGTATTCACAACTTTTTCATCAAATATTTTTAGCTTTCAGATCAGAGAGGTATGGGATTATCGCGATGAAAGCTCTCAATAAAGCGCCCAGCTTTGCGTACGATTTATTTGTTTATTTGGTGTCAAATATATATATATAACGTCTTTTTTTATTTTTTCTCGTACCTCAAAGCAACGCCAAATTAATTTTCACGATATAACAGTGGGAGCCGTGGGTCGCACAGTTCATGTGATATACATGGCGAGAATCTCGAAAGCGGGACGATACCATCCGGATTTCAGGGTTCGAATTTTTCCTCGTATTTTTAGTCGACGATATTATTTTACCACATTTTCATCGGTCTCATCTTTACCCCTTTTCATAACGCTCGCAGAAGATATTCAAGCTCGAAAAGCACGAAATCATGGAACTTGGCCATTACTATAATGAGAGAAGATTTCAGCGATTAGCTTTTCACAGCAATTAATTTTCATTCCTTCGCCCAGGCGCTGAAAAGTTTCTCGTTCTGGGAGGTTGAGGGGAGTCCAAATTAAACGCCTGTTTCGCTCACCTTCCTCTCTCCACACCTTTCTTCTTTCACTTTTGACTAGGCTCAAGGCTTCAAGAGAGAAAGGGGGAACGTGTCTCGTTGACAAACTTCACTTCCAAAGTCACTTTACTATTCATTCGAAACCCCAGCAACTGCCATGACACAGAGAGACCGAGCTTTTACGTTCATTAACAGGAATATAATATACAGACCTAGTTCCCAACAAATTTTCAAACCACGCGCATCTGCTTCATTATGGGAATACGCAACTGAAATTACTAGGTCGGACATTTTCTCATTAGAACTCAACAGCTGGCTTTCGTATTCTTTATTCTGGTCCAAAAAGTATAGCGGGTCGCGTGACTTTGGATTCATGATTAGAATGGTTATGATATGAGGCTTTCTTTTTCTAGCAAAATTATAAAAATTACGGCGAATAAACACAGTGGAGAATTTTACCTCTAAATGAGTCGATAATTAAGAACCTGAGGAACCTTTGTCAAAAATCATAAGTCACATCCCAGATAACGTATCTTGAAATATCGTAGCTAAAATTGGTCCGGTAGTTTCCGAAATTCTCCTGCCATGCACCAGGGACACACTGTGCTCATCTCTGCAGACTGGCCAGCCTGCTTTACCCGCACCATGCGGCTGGCCAGTTTCCAGAGAGAAGCAGGTATAACAGCTCTGCGACGCCGGCTGAAGCGCTGCCATTTCTCATTATATTCCATCAATAATTAGACTGAACATGGTTCAAAGTATGAGCAATCGCGTGGCAAAAGATGAAAGAACTTTTATTCGAGACTTTCAACTTTGTGATTATTTTAAAATTACCTAATTTTTCCAACCCAGACAGGGCTGAGTTCTTAAATATACCTACAACCGTAAGATGTTGAGATTAATCCTACTCCTGGGTGTAAGGTTTGTGTAAGGTGTAAGGTTCTCTCGATACCTTTGATCCACATCCAGCAACGCTTATATCAACAGGTGAACAAACTAGTATAAACTTGAAGAGTTCGCGTGTGCTTGAACCCACACAGTGTCTCGCAAGGCTTACATGTAATGGGTGATATCGATGGGGTAAAAGCAATATGGACAAAGTTTTCCGAATAATCGAATACCCCCAAACAACACAACGTCGACTATTAGCCGACTAGAAGACGGCCGAAAATATTCTAAGTCGACTAAAATCGTTGACTACTTGTCGACGAAAAGTCGACACAGAGTTGACTTATGTCCCGGTTTAAGTCAACCCAGGGTCGACTTATAACAAGCCGACTCCAAGTCGACTTGAAAACCAAAATTTGAGTCAACCGCCGATTTTCTCAAGTCGACGTAGAGTCAGCTGGGAGTCGACTATCAGAGGTGTATGACTTCACCAATACAGCACTATAATTTCAATATTGAAATTATACTGTCGACACGCCGAAATTTTTTTATCCATCATTAAAATCAATGACTTTCAGTTACCGAAAAACAATTACGAAACATTTCGTCTGAGCAATTGAGGGAAACGAATTCAATGAATAACTAATGAGTTTCACGATAGAACAGCGTAACGTCACATGTAACGCGTC
>JAFFZH010012185.1:24592-67379 GCA_018420115.1 Euura saliciscinereae
AAAAAAAAAATCGAGGCAAGAATTAATTAATTACTTGATGTACTCAAATTACTCTAATTTTATACAATATCGTCAATCTTTGTCTTCTTTTGCCGTTTTTGAAGTCAGTTTTTGAAATTGATTGACAATCGTTGTGATCGTTCACTAATTTTTCAAATTTTTAATAATCTTCACAATTTTTGTATAAATTATTGAAATTTTCATGATCGATTACAATATCTGTCTATAATCCACTTCTTCGATCTTCTCATCTTTTTCTTCTTCGAAATATATTTCTCAATTCTTGTATAATCTTTGTTACATAATTATATTGAAAAAAAAAATCCCAATCAGCATAAATTAACGATCACTTATCCTCTCGATCTGTGCGATAAAAAAATCTTCTTCAAGGCCTGAGGTGAACGTGATTGTTTATAGAATATCTGATTCCTCGCGACGAGGGGTGAATCTCCAGTCTCTTTCCGTCGAGACAAAAAGAAGGAAGAAGAAGAAGAAGAATGAAAAAAAAAACGTGACAGAGTCAACGATCAGAGATTACCATGTAGGGCAACAACCTCAGAAGCCGCGTCCCCCCAACGCAGTCGTAGTTTCAGTGTCAGGTATATCCGGCGGAACCACCCTCGCCTTTTCTTTTGAGTCTTTTGGATCCTCCGCACGCTTTTCAGCGGTGGTTTCCCCCCTGGAACTAGACCCTATCATTTCGACTCACAGATGCACCGCCACGTGTCGAGCTACCCAAACAACACAACGTCGACTATTAGCCGACTAGAAGACGGCCGAAAATATTCTAAGTCGACTAAAATCGTTGACTACTTGTCGACGAAAAGTCGACACAGAGTTGACTTATGTCCCGGTTTAAGTCAACCCAGGGTCGACTTATAACAAGCCGACTCCAAGTCGACTTGAAAACCAAAATTTGAGTCAACCGCCGATGTTCTCAAGTCGACGTAGAGTCAGCTGTAAGTCGACTATCAGAGATGTATGACTTCACCAATACAGCACTATAATTTTGAAATTATACTGTCGACACGCCGAAATTTGTTTATCCATCATTAAAATCAATGACTTTCAGTTACCGAAAACCAATTACGAAACATTTCGTCTGAGCAATTGAGGGAAACGAATTCAATGAATAACTAATGAGTTTCACGATAGAACAGCGTAACGTCGCATGTAACGCGTCACCTCCCCCCCCCCCCCCCCCCCCCCCCCCCCCCGCCGCTGCCCCGTCCTTCCGAGTGTAACGATTTCGCGTGACGCTTCCAGCGTAACATCACATGTAACGCGTAACGCCCCCACCCCCGCTAACCCTCAGTGAAGAAGGTTTTTCAAGCCTTCAAAAAAAGACCTCTTCATAGATCCCACTACACTCGAAACATGAAAAACATCGGCGATTAACTTGGCGAGGATCGCGCGGGGTCAAACTTTATTCGCAATCACTGAGACTTCTATCCTTTTCGGCAACAATAAACATCCTCATCTACCGATTTACTACCATTGGATCACGCTCATCGTCATCAAAGCAAAATTGGTGGATTCCGCGAGCAGGAAAGCTGCATCATTACGAAAGTGTAAAACGGACTCTTCGAACGTACCACAGACGCGACACTGGTCAGGTTATGTTTTCACGGGAAACCGGAAGTTGTCTTAATTTTTTTACATTTGCGGATGAGGTGAAACTTCTCACCTTTTACACACTTTTAAACAATTTTATCTCACTTTTATCTAACTGCCGCGCTCAAAGCGTGTTCGACACAACCAGAACACTATCCGCAATCCCGCGTCTCGGCATCGTGCTTGGCGGCGTGGCGTGGGTGAGGTATAACCTATAACCGGGCGTAACGCCATTAGCGCCACCTACTAGTCGACTTACAGCCGACTTTAACTTGACTTAAAAGTCAGCTTAAACAATGGCTATACCTAGTTATTAGAAGTCGACTATGCGTCGGCATTTTCAGCTAGACTTAAAGTCGACTCCGAAAGGTCGTCTATATGTCGACATTTCGAGTCGACTATAGGATGGCCGAAAAAAGTCGACTTTAAGTTGTCATTTTGCCAACTGTGTTGTTTGGGCCGGTATAGACCATTAACGACATTTGCATCGCGGGCGAAGATGCCCCTTGAATAGGGATAAGGGAATAAGGGACACCGGGAAAGGAGGAACGTCTGCGAAATCCTTTTCCCCATGAGCCAAGGACGGTGTACAAGGTTCACGAATCGTTCCAGAATTTATGAAACTCGAACGATTTCGTCTAAAACGTTTCCAGACGTGACTTGCTTACGCTTTTGCCAAACCCAAATCGATATCTATCCTCTTGCCCCTCGGTCGATGTCGACCGACACAACGCCCTCGGCGCAAGGTCCACCTCTCCTCTCTTCTCGCCAAGGCTCAAACTTATTCCCTCATCATTTTGACTTGACATAATTTTCATCCTCCTTAAACTTTTTTTGCTTATTTATCAACGTTCCTCCGTAACTCTAATGTATTTCCAATATGCAGTGGAACTTTATGGAAATTCAATAAAATTATTCCGTCCGAGACCGCCCTTCGAAAGAGTTTGATTTCCGTCGACCAGTGATCAGCAGCAACTTCGAGCATAGAATGTTTCTTATTTCCACCAACTTATACAGCAACGAGGGATAAAAAAGGCAAAATAAACCATCGAGATGGATGACCCGTTTTTTGCCCATTTCGATCTCTGTGCAGTCCTGTTTATAAATAATTGATGTCGTGGGATATATAAGCTGAATGAATATCTTACGACGGGTGTCACGAATTCAGACTATAAAGACATTGACGTTTTGAAAAGATAAGCGATAATCGATATCCCGATTCCGAGTTTACGGTTCAGTAACGCGAAATATAGTTACGGGTCATTGGAGTTAATTGATTACCTCGACGCTCAGCCTTTTCACGCATTTAATTATTACAATTTTTTTGCATTATTCAAATGGATTGTGAGATTGCGAAAAATAACTGATTTGGATAAAAGCCTGGGACGCTGTTTCTTCCTTTTTTTTCTCCGCCTCGCGTTGATAAATTACAACGTCAGATTTTGGTCCCGACGCCTTTATCTCATACATATATTGAGACGAAATATTGGTCTTGTCAGTCAATTAGTTCCGAATGTATTAGGTATGAATCAATAATAACGGGGTTCGCGATACCGATAGAGGCGAGGGTCGTGATTAGATAGTGAGGCTTACATTGATCCTCTTACGTAGACCGAAGAATATATTGATTTGAAAACCAATAGATATATAACAGCGAGGAAGACTTAAATCTCAAGCTTCAGCATCCCTTCGTCTTTCTTTCTTTCTTCCGTTCCACTCCATACTTTCACCGACTTACAGTACGTCCTTAGAAAATACGAGCGTGACTCCTGGACAATAGATCAGCGCCGAAAGCACTTCCGCGCAACGATATAAAGGTGCGATGGATCACCAGACTCAAATCAAAAAGGTTAGCGAGATACACTAAAAATAAACGAATTAAATCAATTTTCTCAGTATTGGCTAGAGCTGAGACAGCGCACGTCCCGGCTATAAAGACGGGATCAATTCGTTCCTGAAATCTCGTCTTAAGTATATTTTTCGATCATGGACACCGGTTAAACGAGCCAGAAAAAGTTCGATCGAGTCGTCTGACCACCAAGGCGGTTATACTACTTCCACAGGGAATTCCCCCGGAAGATTTCTAAAGCTGCAAAATTCGTAAGTCGAGGGCAAGAAAAAAAAACCATTTCACTTCGGGGACGACCTTTTCCTACTCCTTTTGTAAAGACTTGTATCGGTGGGTCCTGTGTACGGGTGTATCCACCGGCTTGGTGTTAACAGTATTTTTCGAGTATCTAACGCCTTGGTCCTTCGATTTCCATAAGCAGATTTTCGGGGTGAAGTGACGCCGTGTATATTCACCGTATTTCCCAGGTTTCCCTTTCTTTATACACCGTATATATGCAAGTATGGAATATATATGGGGCATTCCATGCCAAATCGACCTGCCGGTGACCCTCGACCTCTCAGATCTAGTCCGTGATTTTTTGCGTCATTCTTCCGACTCTAAATAGTAACGAGATTTTTTTTCAGATTTTTCAAAATAAATTTGAGCGCGTGGTGAAATTTCGAAGTTTTTTTTTTCAACATCTCCATGGCCGTAACCGAAAAATCTGGAAAAATTCTCAAAAAGCCTCCGTCCAAAATGAACATTTTTGACCCAAATTGCATAATGTCTAAAGTTTTCCTTCAACCTGATTTTTAGATTTATCGATGAAAAAAATTACCAAAAAATAATTGGTGTGGAGATCAATGCACCGTGAATTTATTGAATCACAGTAAATCATGGATAAAAGTAAGATAAAAATAAAAAAATTAATAAAATCATAATAAAATAGATAAACGCTAAAAAATCAGGTCGAAGAAAGAGCTTGGACATTATGCAATTTGGGTCAAAAATTTTCATTTTGGACATAGGCTTTTTGAGAATTTTTCCAGATTTTTCGGTTGCGGCCATCGAGGTATTGAAAAAAAAACTTCGAAAATTCACCACGCGCTCCAATTTCTTTTTGAAAATCTGAAAAAAAATCTCGTTGCTATTTAGAGTCGGAAGAATGAGACAGAAAATCACAGACCAGATCTGAGAGGTCGAGGGTCACCGGCAGGTGGATTTGGCATGAAATGCCCCATATGCAAGTATGGGGTGATTTGGAGCGTTGATTAACACGTTCTGTCATTCGGCGTCAGGATGGAATGCTTTTTATTTACCCGTCTCTATTTCCATAGCAATACTGGGTAAAATATTTTCCCAATCTGTCGGTAGAGGAAAAAAGCAATTTGAGACAAAATTAAATTTTTTAATTCCCTTTGTCAAATTTTGTCACAATTTTTCGTTCGAATGGATATGAATGAACGTGGAAACGGTTTATAAATTGACAATATAATTATTATTGGAGGAATGAAATGCTGGAGTGAAAAAATTAAATCGTCTCTTTCGTCGAATCAAATTTGCCAGAATATGTGCGTCATCGCTTCATTTCAAACTCGGCAGTCTCCGAACACTGAAGTTAATCACGGTAACTGCCGAAATATTAGGAACTCAAAGTCTGCACCGGTGGGATGGGGGAAATTTTCCTTTGGCAAGAGCAGTCAACTGCTTTCGGGAATTCGGTAGATCCCGTTGATCAAATACCCGAATTACGGTATAAGCCTCAGACGATGGACGTCTTTACGCCCTTAATAAATTTTAATTTCCGAGAATATATATATATTTTCTTTTCTCTCTCTGAGATATGAGAACTGTCTCTCATATTGCGGTCACCCGGAAACCTTTTTTTCATCTGGGACAATCGTTCGGGGATGTCCAGCAAGTGGTGCGTCGTAATTCAATTTTATTAGGACAGAAACAGAAGAAAAAAGGTTCAAATGAAAAAGTGCCAACGTGTTTAGGTGCTCCTTGACCCTTTCTATCCATACTCCGATGTATCGGCTGGAACAATTGAGCCCAATGAACCTGCGGCGACCGTCTTTTGCTCGCGAGGACGTTTTATGGATGACGATTCGGAAAATGGCCCACGCCTAATCCCCGAGTGCCATCGATAAAATATTTCCCATCGATTCGCGCTCCTTCGATTCTCGTAAAATTCCTTATCCTGATCTTTTCTATAGTGAAACAAAAAGATCATATTCTCTTCCAATTTCGTTGGAAGAATTTTCAATTTCGGAATGTCGGGGTCTCGGGTGTTGAGCTCGCTCGTCTACTCGCGTTACCCATGTCCAGCCTGTCTGAGTTTCGAAGCTTCTTTTGCTCCAAAAATGTGGTACAGGGGACAAACACAATTCTGTACACCCAAGTTTTAGTTCCTAAATGAGATTTTTTTTTCGCTAAACTTCAGACTGTCGGATGAAAGATAGAGAGCAAGCTGTTTCAGAGTGCTAAAAATAATGGGACAAATCACCAGTCTGATCTTTTTCTCGAACGCGTCCGCCTCGCGTCTGACAAATGACCAAAGCTCGACGAAAGAAACGAGAGGAGGAGTCGAGTGGATTTTTTCTTTTAATTAAAAAAATCGGAACAGCCGCTGCTCTACGGTTGAGAAATATTTTCGCGTGCTTCGCGTTCGTCCATCTTTGCCTACGGTTACGTCCTAAGGGATGTTAACGACTCTGTATAACAGACTCGAACCCGGCCCCCGAAGGGTGCGGTATATACAGGTACATGGAGATACACGGAGTGGTCAGGCCCGAACGAATCCCATGGAATTTATGAAGCCTCACCGGTTAAGTCTCACCTGACTGGAAGACAAACGCTCCTGCCAAATCGTTAATTGGTAACCCTGACTGGGCCCAAGCGAATTGAAATGAGAGGCGGTATACCTAGTGAATGAACGTTGATAAACGAGAAGTTAGATGTGCAAAAATTTCGAATTCGAGGCATTAAACGAAATTCTGGGATAAAAATTGTCTCGAAGATTCTTTTTTCTCCCTTTAAATTCAACCCCACTGAAATATTGCCCGCGCGGTTCACTGAGTGATTTACGAGGATCAAGGCTCACTCCGGTTTTACCAGGATTATTTTATTTTTAATTCTTTTTCCTCCGCCCCAATCACTCAATCGGAGATCAGTGAGATATTTCCCTTGGATTTCAGAAGAACCTTGGCGGATTGCCTCGACGATTCACAACAAGAATGTCAAACTGACACAGCAATGTTGAATTTATAACTTATCCTGTAGGCAACCCTGGTTCTGCCCCGAGGCACATACGGTCCTGTGTTCATTTGATGCGATGTAAAATTCAAATTCTATGCAGGAAATCAACAAGACCAAACCCGAAGAAGGGGAATTATACATCGTGAAAGAAGCGGAGCGTCTATTGAAGTCGACCCCATTTAGTGTCAGATTCAACACCAATCAGAGCGAATGGCAAAAAAACGAACAAAACACCGATTGGCGCCAATTACATACAGAACGGGATAGACTACTATAGAATTCGCGACCTGTGTTGGAATTATGTTCAACACCAATTTTTTTACGATGTGACGTTTCATTAAACCTTGTTTCTAGACGCAGACATTCCCTAGTGGGGAATCAAGCTGCATTGCATTCTATACATAGAATAATTAAACAAATATTCCTGAAATTCACAGATGAAATTATTCTCAAACCAACGCCGAAAACATTATTGTTTTTTGAGTTTTTTATTCATTATTGAACAATATGGTCCCTTCGATGAAACTTTAATTTTTTTTTCAACGTGCTAAAAAAAAACTCCTGAAAAAAAGTGTTCGAGAAAAAAAGATTTTCTACTAAAAAATTCATAACTTTTTCAATTTTCAATATTTTTTTCAAAAAATGTAGAACGACACTCCTGAGTTATCAAACTTCCATAAAAAAAATTGTCTGGTACGGTATCTTTCAAAAAGTATATTTATTTTGAAGGTTGAACTCGATGATTCGGGGCTTGAAAGGATAAAAGAATGAAAGACGTTCATTTATACGTTTCTCCGACTTTTGCCTGTTTATTACTCGTATTGTCCAATTGGAAAATGGGTCCGGGTGAAATTGACCCGGTGTGATAACTACGGGTTGAGGGCTGGTTTTTGGCTGCCCATGCCGCCGTAAAAGTGCACCGACCCCTGCAATCGAACGTCTTTAATTTTTTTCTTTTAACAACTCGTTACTCGAATCATCATCGTTATAACGATAAATTGAAGATCGTAAAAACGTTGGACGTTATCGGTACCTATACCTTCAGCGATCGGTGTCCTCGTACTCGTTAGAAGTTTGAATAGTCTAGTTAGAGTTTATCGCCTTCGTTACGTCCAACGCATCCATATAAATAGGAGTCGAGAAAAAAAAGTAGGTACAAAGAACGCGGGGGACCTCGGGTCTCGGTTATAAAACCGATAAGGGAAAAGGGGAGAATAATTCTTCGGGCCAAAAACCAGCGGGGAACATTTGATTTTAATAAAAAGAAATACCCTCACGCGCTACCAGAAGATCATACGGTTGACATGTGAGCCTCGCTCCCCTGATGGGGGTGGGAAAAAAGATCGTGACGCTGATCTGCGTAAGCTGTCCGCATTTGAATAAGCGTGTGACACGAATACAGCCATGAATATACGTACCGCGGAAATAAATAAAGAAATGAATGAAACGCTTTTTTTTCCTACTTTCTTAGAGACCGAGATAAAAATAGGGTTGAATTATTTTTACAAAAACCCGGAAACAAGGACTCTTCACAAAAATTCCCTGTACCTACCCTTAGTTAACTGGCGTGATAAAGGAGATAAGGTCGTCATCGAGCGCGCCGCCCGCATGTCTCGTTTGCTTTACTTAATTTTTTTTTATCTCGTGTTTTTTTTCCTACCACCTTTTCCCACGTAATTTAAGAACCTTAAATTCTCACTCGATAATGTGTATGATATTTTCAGACCCCGAGGAATAACGGGATATGAACGCGCATGTGGTGGATCATTTCCGAGTTATACGACGCCGTACGGGGATATTTGGGAAATGTATATAAACCGCAGGTCGATATTTCGTAGCTGTGGGAGGTGACCGATAAATAATTTAACATCCTGCAGAAATTGTGCACCCCGTTGCCGCAAGGGGTTCGACCGAAAATCGTTGAGAATGAGAATTAACGGTTATCGCCATGGGTTATAAAAGTGCACAAATTGTCATCGTCCGAAACGCCCCAGTTTCGAGTCACACAAATTACCCTTAACCGCGATTTTATAGATGCGGGTGGACATTGCGGGAACCGATATACGTACGGCTCCCGGCAATTACTCGCCTATCTTATATTCCAAAATGTTCAGAAATTTTATAGGCGATGTCGCAACGAAGTGAAAATTAATTTCATTATTTCTCATTTCTACACAGCTTGCGGCTATCCCATCGCTGGTTTCCTAATTTTCACAATATATTAAACAATTTTGAAATCATATTCCATCTTATTTAGTTGCGAAAAAAAAATCTGAACTCATTTCTGAGATATTACCGACCAAATCCCTGCACATTACCACCAATGAAACAATAATCCTGAACGATATCCCAACTAGAATGGCGAGGATCGAATATGGACGAAATCAGTCATTTCATTACCGCAGATTGAAAACATCCTTGGATTTTTTCGCTCCAAGATATTCGAAACTGAAATCGGAAACTGAACCTGGTCGAAATATTGTGATCAACAGCTGTGGCAATTGGAGTATCGCCGGCAGCCGTATCTCTTCAAAGCTGTTTCCCGGTTTCATAGCATGCAATTTAAAAAACGTCCTGAGCGTATCTCTCCGTCTGAAAGACCGACGGAGCGTATAAATTTCCGCGTATGTGAGTTCACGGAGCTGCACCGAGTCGGGTAAGAAGAAGTCGTTAAAAAGACTCTGAGGCACATCTCAGACGTTTCAGACTTTTGAGAGCGGAAAGATTTGCGGTAGAAAATATCTTAAACTCGTTCGTTCTCGATTTCTAAATTAGGGATCTGCCGGATAACGATTTGGCCGGATAAACGGATACCGGATATCTAGCCGAAAAAAAAAATCGCCCAATGTTGGATTTTTATGCTAAAGTAGTGCGAAAGTGAGGATTTTCATTTCCTGTTTATTTCATTGTTGTCACTTCAATTTTGTTCCAAGTATCGTAGAAAACCGTTGCTTGCTTTCTACAGATGTGAATGAGGTCAAAAAAAAGAAGAATTTATTAGTATATTGAAGATTTTTATTGCTGTCCGGGTAGTTAAGAAAAAAAAAACAGGCCGGATACCGGATAGTCACAAGATATCCGGCGCCCAAGTCCGGTGTCAGGGTGTCATAGTGATGCCAAAGTTTGAGTCCTGCTAACCATTTGCGAGGCAAGGCGCACACCGGATTTACGACCGTAATCATTCTCAAAGATAGGCCGTTGTTTCACGAGAATTCGCCAATGTCTCACGTTTCCCATTATCTTCCAGGGCCAAATTTACTCCGATGTATTTCATAAATTGTTACGTTTCGTTCATGATTTAACGCGACCGGGACTAGAATCCGCGATATGACCTGTCGCGAGCGCAAATTCGATGCTCACCATCGGAACGAAACTCGGGAAGAAAAATTGGCATTCCAAGCTCGATCATAAAGTTGAAAAAATATTTACGAGGAAAGAGGATAGAAAAACGTAAAGTTTGTCTGGAAGAAAACGTCGAGCGAATAAGGGGTCGTAAATTTTTGGTAAATAAATTAAATGGAACGGCAATCCCGACGGCGACATTAAAAATGGTTATTTAAATGTCGTCGGTAACCGCAAAACGTCAAGCGGCTTACCAACAACGGTAAAAGTCGTCCGTCAGAACTCCATTTTTTTTCTTCTTGAGAAAATAATATTTTAGCTTGAGAAAATGTTTCGTTTTTTTCCCTCTCCTTCTCATATACCGGGCGCTGCCACCGACGTGATTCATCTCCTACAATTAGATTGGAAAATTATGACTCGAAGAATAATGTCCGGACTTTGTCCCGGCCGCATATTCTTCATAAAACTTTCATCCACAGTGTATAAAGTTCCATAATGACCAAGATTGGAGAACTCGGATCGTGTCAACCGCATTGTTCCAGTCACTCTACGCTCCGGGCTTGTTGGATCGCCGGAATCACGTGTTTGGCTTATTCGGATACTCGCGCGCTAGCTGTGCAAACGGTAAATAATTAATACCGCCTGGGGGATGATTCCCCAGGTTCCGACGGTGCACTGCGTCTGGTGAGACGATAAACCACTAACAAGGGGAAGGCGAGCCACTCCGCACCCTCCGCTAATCTACGATCATGCGAGGACCAGGTTGGGTATAAAGTTCGTTTTTATTATCCAGAGAGTTACGTGCTCTTATCTATTCGAATCCTCCTCACAGAAGTAAACGGATTTTACACACACCTTAACGCTGGACACATGTGGACAAACCGTAACGGCTGTAATTGATTTGGTACAGCTCAGAGCCGAGAGAGATAATAATTTTAGGATACTACTGAAGCGATATTGGAAAGCACATTGTTGTTGGGCGATTGATGATCGACACGTATTCGTTCGGATTTATTCCTCGCCCTCAGGGTTGAAACGGGGGACGATACAAATTTTTTTTTGTAGGGGGGTAAGAAGAATGCTTTCAAGCATTAAAATAATAATAAGAATAATAACGAGAAACAATAAAGTGAAACACATACATCCCTTAGCCGTAAAATGAAAAAGCTTTTGAAATTCATCAGGCATAAAATGCGATTGCCGAATACTGGGGCACGTGGTGAGGGTGCCACAACCACAACCCACGTAATCCAAGTGAGGGAAAGAGGCAGCTGGGGATGAATAAGAAATAATGTGACATCCCACGTCGTGATGTCACTGCACGCCTCTGCTATCCTCGGCACCTACATGTTTTTCGTGGATTAAATTTCTTTCAGTGAGAGCTGGGAGACGTGTCCGCGATCCGCGGTGCACCCCCAGAGTTGTTAATTCCATCCTGTATGAAATAAAGTTGAATTTGCGAGAGAGTCTGCAGGGTGGTCGTTTTGCAACGGTATTGCATGTATTATAATATAAATTATAGCGTTATGCCCCGTGGCAGAGTGGGAAAAGTACCCACCGCCAGCTCTCGATCGCTAATAATATGACAGGTGCCTGGTGCCTCGAGCTCGCAATCAGGTAAATAACCAGACATTTCGTACCTCGTAACCGGGATGAAATTTTTACCCTATAGTCGAGCCTGCAGGGAACCTGGGGTGAAGTAGGTATTTGAAAAATGATGCCTTCCAACTCGGGCAGACCTTACATCATATTCACGTTATACGTGCTCCACATATTCTGTCTACTTTTTCACGAGCGTAGCTGGGTATCAAATTATTACGTGGCTATTTCCAATTTCCAAATTTCTTTTCCCCCTTTCAATTTTTTTAAATTTTTTTAATTTTTTTGTAGCGAAGATGTTCGATGCACGACATTTATTTCACATTAATTTTATATGATTGAAAAAAAGAGAAGAAAAAAAGACCCCAAATCGTTTTCACTTTCGCAAACACGAGCGGATTAAACTCGTAAATTTGAGGGTAAATATAATAGCGTAGATCGAAATATATTTCAACACCCCTCGAACTACGTGGATGGTAGATTTTAAATTGTTCTCTAGCCTCGCGTATGCAAACCTTATCATTGTTATTGAACCTGAGGTTAATCTTGAGCAATCGTGAAATTTCTGCGGTAATTACGTTACAAAGTCGCACCCGATGCTATACACGACGGGAGACTGTCGTCACGTCCAATTACGTGCCCCGGGGGTATACTTGTCTTCGTCGCGACCACGCGCAGTCGATGTCTAGAGAATAGCGCAAACACCTCCCTCGGGAAACGAGGAGGATTCATTCCTCGGTGTGAAGTTAGCCGCAGGCTTTTTTAAGACTTTCGATAAATCCACCCCGCCGGATTGCTTTCGCCATTAGTCCTGTCCTACCCAGACCCGTTGTAATTATACGCCGCGGATTTCTTTACTCGCCAAAAGTATTAATGATCAGGAAGTGTTTTCTACTACCGCTAATTATTTTTATCAAGATGAACGAATCACACATAGGCTGGGGGATGAAATCTCATCTTCCCCAGTCGGAAAACCTTCGAACCCGCTGTTATCCGACCAAGACGTTGATGGGCCCATTCTAATTGCGCTACCTGAGGGGATGATGAGGAACTTGCGGGTCAGTCGGTCATGCAGCGGAGAAACTTTAATTTTGATGCCTGTGAAGAGTGCGTAAAGTTAAATAGTCGAAAAATGAATAATCAGCGCATGCGCATGTCGTAAATTATCTACTTTCCACCCTTGGGGTCTTTTTCGCGCACGCGCACCTCAGAACAGCTCAGGCAGTGCTGCGACTGCAAACCTGGGCTACGGGAAGATTGGAGAGTATTTCCACACATCTGATATATGTCAGATGGTTCATTGAGCGTATAAGAGAGTGAAAGAAACTGGGGTGAATTTCAATTATACTCTACTTCGAAGTTGTAAATTCGAATGATGTGATATAGAACATGGCCACGTGGCAAGGCCTTCGAAATACGGGATTCAAATCTAATGTGAGAGAAAGGTCAGGACGAAGGTTGAAATCGCGTTCGATTCAACCGTACCTATGTTTCGGAACGGTTCCAGGTGGAAGACTATACGGCCGGGAAGGAAATCGCGCACTCTAAGTCTCGTATCTCCCGAGAGACGTCCTCTTCCTCCATCGCTTCGATTTATTGGCAGATTTTTTTCCTCTTTTTCTTCTATCCGTTTTTTTTATTTCTATTTATCTTCCTCCTCTTACTCCATCCCGGTTGAAAAATCGCGCTAAATCCTACCTCGGACGAATCAATTCCAACGTAATTGAAAACGTCTCGATTTGAAAAGGGTTTCATGATTATTATTATATAATTTCCTCCCTTAAATCTAAGAAGTCGAATATCGAATTTCTATCACGAAACAATACTCTCTTTTGACTCGTTAGGAGATGGGGATCGCTTTACAATATTATTTCGAAATGTCGAAAAGATAATTACGGGATCCCACTTCAGTACATAGTTGACAATCCTTAGAGAAAATTTGAATTCGAGATTTCCAGCTAACGCGGACAATTTTCGATCATCTAGACACGAACTTTAAAATCGTAGATGGATCGAGGGTGTTCTATCATTAGCGTACGAATGGGTATCCTTGCGAAAAGACAAGGACGATGACGAGGGTACGGTTTTCGCGGGGTGTCACTTCTCCAGTTACGAAATATCGTTACACTCTAGAGTCTAGACCTCGCGTCGATACGTGGGTTGACATAAGGGCTGGACACGTGCTATTTGAGAACCTACGAACTAAATAAATGGGTTCATGGAGTTGGTCGTTGATTCCTGCAAACTCCATCCTTGCGATCGCATTAATCGTGATCGTGGATGCGATAAAGTCAACGGTATACGCTATGGGTCCAATCAAAAGTTTCCCTGATTAGTTTCATTCAACATTCTCCAAAATCCGTGTATATGTTGGTCAAAGTTTATCACACAAAATGGTAAGTCATTCTCATTTCAATATGCTTTCAACGTTGGTCCGATTCAACCTCATCTTCTTCAAACAAAACCTCGTCACTCGATTTTTTTTTATCGTCAATTTATTTGCCAATCAGTGAACGGATATTCTGGGAAATTTTACCTTCTCACATGACCATTGAGAAGAATAAGAAGAACTTGATCAACTTTCTGGTCCCCGTAATGAGTATGAGTTTTTGCTGATGATCGCATCGATACGCCACCGCAGAGAGGCATAAAATCGATCGATGTAAGTCGTAGGTGAGTTTAATTTATGAACCATATTATCTCAAAGCCGGAAGGTATACCTATACCCAGGTGCTCAAACAGCTGATTGCACTCGAGCACGAACATCAACCCCCCTATATAGTGTATATAATTCATTAGATTTCCATTCGTTTTTACATCGCTTTGAAGATTCGTGCGCGGTTAACATGGGTTTCATACAACGGCCGGGTTCGATTTCGCTTTAGTACCCATCGCGGACCGGCTGCACGGCCACTTGCCCTCCTCCGACATCTTAGGGTCTCAATTGAATCGCGGTAAATTGAATTGGACCGGAATCAAGACCGCCTGAATAACAAGTGAGGCTCCGAGCTCATGGGTTGACGTCCCGAAACCACCTGGAGGACTCGGTCCTCGGTCCTCGGTCGTCGCGTGTCTTGAAGTTGTTCCCTAATTTATTACACATCGGATATATACAGTCCGTCCCGGAGACAAGGTCTTCGGTAATGGGGGATGCGTGGTCTAGAAATCCGAGTCCCAGACGTCCTCGACCCGCGTGTTTACGACTCGAGCCTTGCCTCGACGGTCGCGAAAGTTCCGCTACGTAGAGCGTCTGAATCTAAGAGCCTCGCGACGAAATGTCTCGACCGAAAACCCTGTGCTACCCTCAGAGTTATGCCGCGCTATGAATATTGATATGCTTCGCCTCCATAGGTTCGAGGGTCATGCATACTGGCGAAACGGTAGGATATATTAGTATGTATACGGTCGTGAAGGACACGCGAGGGAACTTCATCGCGATCATAAATTAATGAAAATCTTTCATCTTCTCGATTTATTCGATTTCTATAGCCTTTGTGTTCTGATCTTATTAAGCCACAACCCGGTGAAACCGCGTCTAGAACCCGGGAATGGGATCTGATGAATTCGAGACCTTTTCTTTTTACGAGTAAGATCATTCCATTTTCTGTCTACATTGTCATGCATTTTTTTCTGACACGCTCGGAGCTGCGCAAAGCTTCGGAATTGCAAAAAAAAGACGTAAGAATCGCCTCAAAGAAGAGCTTGCGGTCTCCTGCTCACACAATTAATGCTCATACGACCGAATACTCCGTGCTTTTGAGTCTAGTAACGGTTCGGTTATCTTTCTTAAATTTTTTTCGTTCGCAAGAACGTCTGAAGAATAATTTACCGAAAGAAATATTTGATAGTGCTGTAATTTCTCTGGCCGAAACGATCATCTCGCATTTTCGAAAGCTTAGATTAAAAGCGTTGTCTCGTGTTACGACACGAGCTTTTCTTTTTTCTCTTTCTCGTGAGGAATGAAACTCCTGTAAGAAAGGTAGTTACGTCCAGTAGTTTCCCCTTTATAGTATGTAATATCTTTGGGGCTACCGCGCGACCATAAAGCTTCTTGGTTCCCAGTACCAAGTAAGTTTTGACAAAACAGTTGATTTCCTCCGCTGCAGCTGAGGTCGGAGGGTTTGGGAGGTCCTCGCCACAAATAATAATGACTAATGCCCTATTTAGCAAACTCTGAGAGGATTCCCTCGACAAATGTGTTCATACCTGGGTTAACGTTTACTGGATGAGAATAGAGGCTGAGAGTATCCACCTATTTCACATTCCGCGGATATACACGGTATATGTACATGGGTAGGTACTACATAGTATACACATACCGTGTGGTTACGGTGTCGACACATTTCACTGAACCCATGCCCTACATTTACGTTACCGTAACTATTGCGCTTTGGATATGCAGTCATTTGGCAGAAACGCCGGGGCGTTGATATTCAAATACTATCTATGCAGTTCGGGTACACTTTACGCGCTTGCATATATCCGACCATAATACGTGTTCCTATACAACGATCCAGTGATATTTCTGTCGATTTGATAAATTCCATCGCTGTCGGACGTCCAATCGATAAACCTGATCCATTATTTCTACTGTCAACGTGACAGGAATAGTGACGTCGATTAGGTACATATCGCGTGTCTAATGACATAAGGTCGTAAGCGCCAATATACGACTTTTTGCTTTTTGTAACGGCAAAATGTCGTATATTTTTTTTTTTACCGTATTTAGACTAAACACCCGAAGTTCCGTTCATAAAGGTTGAAATTTGATACCAGGTCGATTAAAGGCAGAAGGTCGTATGTACTGGTGGATACGACCTTTCAGTCCTAACTTCGCAAAAAAATAATGGTTCTCATTAATTGCATAAGGTCGTATCCGCCAAAAAGAAATGAAAAAATTGGCGCTTACGACCTTCTGGTTTTATCTGCGAATATTTTTCATCGAATTTTTCGAAACGGTCGCTTTTTCAATTTATCTTTGCGTTTCATGAGTTTTTACAACTATTTGAAAAAATCATGACAAATAAAAAATAAAAAATAAAAAATGGTGGTTACGGCCTTCTGCTTTTACCATTTTTTTATTTTCCTCAAAAATTGAAATGAAAACTTGACGTATCCGCCCAACATACGACCTTTTGCATTTACATTTTTCGATTTCGTAATTTCAGTTGATCTAATACGTTTTGGTCATTTTTAGAGCGAATGCCGAAAAAAAAAAAATTATACGACCTTTTGCCACCAAAATCGTGTTTTTGGCGCTTACGACCTTATGTCATTAGACACGCGATATGTTGATATACATTATGAAACAGTTGAACGGTAGAATTTATATCATTTTTCAACGGATTGGATCCTTAGACAATTTTAATGGCCTTGGAAGTCGACGTGTTCTATCAATACTAGATTTCGACTTTGCTATTTTTCAAAAAACCGTGTGTGCGAGGGTAGCAAAGCCCTTCGACTCGAGTGATCGCGATCGTTTCTGATCTCTCGATAACGATGTCCAATTAGGTGCTGTCTCAAAGCCGCCTGAATTGACACGGGGTCAATAACGTCTCTTCCGAGACAGTGGCGGAAGGGCTTGCGATTACCTGGGGGCATCCTTCACTCGATTGTTACCGACAGTCAGATATCTCCGAATATCCAAGTCCACGGAAGTAAATCGCAAAGACAATATGCACAGCAAAATTTTACACGTATACGTGCGAACCTATTGTGGATTTACTAAAAAAAAATTAACGAATGGCATGAGTTCTACGAAGTCAAGTATCGGAAATGGGATAGTCAGGAATTAATATGGAAATTAATTTTTTATTTCTCTAGCTCAAGAAAGGACCGTCTCGGAATTACTCTTGACTAAACTCTGCCGCATATATTGGGCTCTGAGGACCTTAGTCCTAACATAAACTTTGCCTTTCTGGCATTCCAATGTTGAGGAAATTCATATTTGAGGAAATACAAGATATTCTCGCACGTATCTGTTCAGATCTAGACGCTACCTAAGCTTCATTTATTATAACGAGGTGCACTATGGCTCGCTGAACTCTTCAGGTCGATGTGAGGATTGATTGGAATGATGAAATGCTGGTGTTATTTGCAAAAACAAAAAAAGAGTCGTTCGTAATAACGGATACTCTTGCTAACCAATCTCGACGGAAATGAGATACTAAAAAAAAAAATAAAGAATCGCCGTGCAGTAATTATTCCGTAAAAGCGGCTTTACCTTACGGCCCTGTGAACAGTGAAACCGTGCGACGTTACGAGTCCGTGCAGTTCACTCTACTTAATGTTTGCCATTGCGGTGTAGGAGTATGACAGAAAAAAAAAAAAAAAAAAACACGAGTATATGCAGCAAAAGCTGCGTTACTTCAGCTTAATATTTCACTCCAAACGTCGCGGTATTAAGAGGAGCGAGCGAGCAGTCATCCACTTGACAGATTCTCAAGCCAGTTGAGAATAACTGACACGATGAGAAATCTCTTGGTGGCACTGATATATACAAAAACGACATTTCTTAACTGGGAGTTGAATAATCGTTGGCTAAACTTACCAGGACGTAAACTGCGAAGGGCATTACTAGGACGGCGACGAGGAGATCGGCAAGAGCGAGGCTGACGATGAAATAATTGGTTACAGTCTGCAGTGCTCGTTCTCTGACCACGGCAAGGATAACAAGAACGTTACCGAACAGCGTCAGACACGGTACCACGACCAAAATCAACGCCCACCAACTGTTCGCGTCGGTTTTATCAGCGTCTGAATCAACGCACTCGATCTGACCGGTTGCACTCGATATAACACAACTTCCGTTGACCGTTGTCAGGTTCAGGTCGTAGTACGACGTCAGGTTCGAGAAAGCCGAGTAATTTAGTCTGTTCAGGTAGTCGCTGATATCGTCGAAGACAAAAAGGTCGGATACTGAGGCCAGGCTGTCGTTCCCCGAGGCCGGCGACGACGGAGTGTCGTTGAAGAACCCGTCAAAGTCCAGGCCGAAATCGGCGCCCAGGTCAACGCCGACGCTCGCGTTCTCAGACTCGGAGATTCTCGCCCTGTAACCGTCTTTGGGGTCGTCGAGGAGCTCGGTTGTGTCGTTCGCTCGTCGGAGCGGATCGTCAGACCTGTTGCTCTCCGGTTGTACGTCATAGTGACGCGCGATGCTGCGAACTGTTGCATTAATCCTAGCTGCCAAGTTGGATAGGGACGACGTCGATGCCTTCGGTTCCATACTGTCCAGAACCTGCCGGCTGACCCTTGACCCTTGGCCCTTTGACCCTTTACTTTTGTCACGTTACCAGAGAATCACGAGATTTTTGAATCCCCGGCCCACGAAGGTCTCCGCGTTCTGGTTGCCATCTCTCTTCCTGCCCTCGAGCCCTTCTCACCCTTCTCTCACTTTTGTATCGTCCCTTTTTACGACGTCGAACGGTTTGTGTTGTTCTTCTTTCTCTGAATAGGCAAGTTTTACTGCCTTTTACGCTTCGGTATCATCGTGACGTAAATTTTTACCGGTACACTGAACACCCGAGAGAAGAGACGAAGTCGATTCCTGGAACAGAAAATGAAGATCGTCGTCAAAGTTCGGTATTGCTTTTGAAAATATCACATTCTCCCTGGGTCGAAGGGTCGAAGCTTCCTTTGCTTTCGTTCTACGTAGATATAAAGAATTAATCGACCAGCCAACGGGGGAGTAAAACTGTGATAAAACCTCTTGTAAAGAAGTTTGACTGCCTTCTTGTGACACGTGGAGTGAGAAGATCCTTTTTACTTACGAACCTCGCTGCGCAACACATCCGCGAAGTTAGTGCTGTTTTTTTACGCTGGTTCTTATCGCTTGAACGAGGCGTCAGGTGACTGCACCTCGGGACGTAAAATCACGGCTTTATCGCCGGCTGACGGAAGATGAAAAAGAAAAATGAATAAAAATTGAGGGTGAAAAAGAAGGGAAAATCAAGTGGAACGGAAATTACGTGTGACTTTTCTCCAAGGACGAGCCGTGACGCAGGGATCAGCGATTTGAAATATGTAACAGCGGTGAGCGAACGATAGGTAACACACTACTTCGTTTAGATCGGTCTGGTAGATATTTTACATGCGAACCTCTTCCACGTCCAAAACGTACATCCGAGTCCACCAGGTGCCTGTAGTTTCAGGGAATTCCGAAGGAGATTGTATTTTTTTACGCATTTCTATCCGACCATTCAAAGCGATGTAATATTTTACCGGTTTTCTTTTCGGCAACGAAATTCATCAACAGGCAAGGCCGTAAACTTTTACCCCACATTCGAACCGTACCTATGCAAATCTCTTATCAAGAACGGGCGATATATCGACAGCTGTAAACCCAGCATCGCGAAATGGAATAGTCGATAGTGAAAAACCGTGTCCAGTATGACATTCCACCGATCGCAAACTGCGCTTGGACGGACGAAGGGATTGGTGTACGTGATACTGGGCCAAAAACAGATGCGATTGCGACGGACAACGGACCAAGGGACAATGATAATGGGTCGGAACCAGGAGTCCAGGACCTATGTGCGCTGGAATTCTCGTAAAAGCTTCCTGCAGAAGGAAGTGGCACCTAGGGTGGATATTATTATAGCGGGTGGCATCCCTCCGCCCTCCGACCCACGTAGCCCAGCGGCAACTCATTCCGCGATCTCATGGCAAGCCGACTGGATTCAGACCGTCGGGAGCCACTTAAAGACAGAAATTGCCTCATCCATCCGCGGCCCTAGACACGTACCAGGCTTCCGTTCATCCGCTTGTCCGATTGTTCGCTTGTTCATGTGGTCTCCTCCTCGAAGACCCGGAAGTATAAGTGGGAATTAAGGATCTTTTCAAATTCAAATCATTCGGCTAACAATAAGAACGGTTCGTGATGGAATTCATTACCGCCTACATGATGAACCACTCAACGAGGTTTCTGCACTGATTGGCAGAAACAGAGAGAAAATTAATTTGACGGTATCATAGAGAGGATAAATTGTGACAATTTTTTTTGCCATTTTTCTCTTATGAAATTGGGGTCAAGGGTGAACAAAAAAAAACGATCAAGCATTCGGGCGATTCGCTTTATATTTCACTTGTTCACTCGACGTCCATTTATCACACATAGCATCGTCCATCATTGAATGTGATATGAGATTGGGAACGGAAAACGTTGCAGTCCTTTGAATAATGGCGTCCGGTCCACATGCGTGGATCACTAACAAAAAGTGGATTCTAGAGTTTGACAAAAATGAGCAGTTTGAAAAGCAACTGGATCGAATACGATCGAAGGTCCTTTGTGATAGCATCGCTGTTCTTTTCTTGGTCAATTCAACAAATTACGTCACATAGCGAAGTTTACGGATTGTTTTGCTTTTTTATTTTTGTCTTTATGTCACAGATGTATATGTATGCGTCGAAAGCTCGCCTATTCAGCCCGTGACCTCCAGACAAACGGATCCCTGGCAGATAAATTGTGAACCAAACACCATTTGAACACATTGATCTAGATTTTGGCCTTATAACTTCTATCAGAGTCTAGACTTGGCTCAAGAATTTTTAGGTGTTAGAGTCGGTTAAGCACGCATCAAAATTCTAACAAACTGGTCCGGAGGATGTAAAATCACTTGCAGATCCGTGAAGTAACAGCATGTTGCACCGAATCGGAGCCTGGGTAGCCAGAGGTTCAAATATACTCGAGAAATAACTTTCTCACGTCTTTCGGGAAAATGGTTTGAACAAATATAGAGAAACGCGATTGATTTCGAAATCGACAACTATTTACCGCAAAGGGGAAAATATTTTGCATCAATGCAGGATATCACGCGATTCGATGGCATGGAAGTCATTTCCCACCATGTGTAATGTATACCGAGTGTTCTACCACGGATACCGATTGAAATTAAAATTCGAAATAATTTACAAACCCTTTTAGAGTGGAATAATGAGCGAGAGAAGAAGCGTGGGATAATGGAATTATTAAGGATCTCAAAAACCCATCCGCGAACAAAAACCGTTTTTAATTTTCCAATCGTTGATCCCAGGCATGAAACAGCGTGAAACTCGACCACCAAGAGATTTACAACGATACGCGGAAAATGAAGGAAAATTTTATGATAGAAAAAGAAAGATAACCGACCGCGGTATAATTATCAGAAAGCTTGGAATTGGACCCCACACTGTATCGCAGTATTATACGTGGCTGATTATAACACAAGAAAACGTTCTAATTAACGAACTAATTCCCGCAGCCAGTTTTTATTAATGTTTATGTATTCGTAAGCTGTAATGTTGAAACGTAACTAGGTTCCCATCCAATTTCTACCGGATTCAAAATACATGGTTGAATACGGTCTCGTTCAGCTTTTAGCGTTCCACCGTCACTGGTTCTGGTGCTGCAGGGTCACCGTAGATAAATTAATGAAATAATTACATAATTAATTACGGACAATTAGCGCGAAGCTCTACTAATGACGCCTGGTTCCTTCCCCCGTCCTCTGTCAGCCTCCGGTACCGCGAATCTTGCAGAAGCGTCTTACACACTGGGCGAAAATAATTTCAAGCCCGTAAAATTGGTTGGGCAACGGGGAAAATAAAATACAGGTACAGATGATATACAGTCTTTTCCTTTTTACGGAATTAAAGACTATGGTTTTTAAGCCTCGATGTCCCGCGGCGGGGGAAAAGGAGGGGAGTGGAATATCTTCTTTTTTTCAATAATAGTATTCCGGGATTGTTGATTGATTAGTGATAATGTATGAAATAAACTACCCGGAAATTTTCTTTCTACTACGGAAATGATAAATCTATGGGCAATTTGCCTGTGCCTCGAATGAAGTAAAATTGTATATTGCCAGAGCTCGAGAAATTGAAAATTATACAGGAAGAAATATGGAAGCTTCTGATGATCAAAATTGTGCCAGTCGGAAAATAGTGGATAATCACTCCAAGCAATTCAGAGATACCAGATAGGCTCATCCAACTAACTTTGGTGTCTAGAGAAGGAGGAAATGAAACTATTTTTTCATCTTCAAATACGACGTTGGCAAAGCCTCGGGGAGTCTTCAAGCCACTCGTCTTGGACCCAACAATGAGAAATAGGCTTGAGAATGAGCCTTTTTACGGTAGGTTGGTACATACTTTACTTTACTCCTGCACCCATCCCAGGACATGGTTATTCATTTTCTTCTCTCTTTTGCCAGCGAACGTATGTAAATCTTCTTCGTATAGCCCCGTGCCGGAGAATATGATCACCATTTTTATTGGATCACGATTTTCTCGGATGATCCAAATTCCGGTTTTTTAATTCTATATTTTACAACTCATTTCACAATCGGAACGATTTATTCGAAGCGTCGAATTCGTCGAACGTTTTTTCGGCATTTTAAGTATCGTTGATGAATTGTCTGATGACGATGACGATTATCCGAATGACATTGTCATCCACGTGCGAGGATGTAAAGGTTATTTTGTCCGCTTTCTATAAATCAATTTTTCCCCCTGAATGGAGGGCTTCAGCCGCGCCATTCACGAACGAAAATTGATTCAATATTTTGTAGTATGATCGAAAGGTAACTTTACCAGCTATCGCCGGTATATTGCTTATCCGGAGTTTCCACTCGGATTATATCAAAGGGATTTCACCCGAAAACATCATATCAATATTCAATAATCAGTTTAGCTTTGTACACAAAATATTTTCCGTATTATTATTCATCGATCACAAACTCATCACTTTCATTAAGTCAACTATAAACTCTGTACACGGTTATTTTGTTCCTCTTCAACATCGATTGATCAATACTCATTCAATTGAAACTAGTCGAATTTTAGTCAGTTTGAAACCAATCACAAGATTATTCACATTTCACAAAAAAAAAAAACAGGAAAAAATGTCCTAGCTCCAAATTCGATGTACAATCGCATCGTTTTCAATTGTTCCCGTATCCGTTTTCCCAGAGGATAACGTCGGAAGGTAAAAACGCGCCCTTAAAACTGGCGTTCACTCTTCTTGACGCCCTCGACGCCCTCGACGCCCCAGACGCTCAGGATTGTCCACGAAACGCGATCAGACGTGCCGCGCTTTTGGCATCACCTGAACCTCGACCAGCCAGCGACCGACTGTGAGACACGACCCTCTGAAGCCAAACGGGGTTGTACAGTCTCCCAACACCATCCCCTATCCTCAACCCTCTTTCCCACCATCGAAGAGGAAGCTTCGACCGGTATCCGCGACGCGGAGTTGCCTGCAATTTCAACTTTTGACAGCTTTTTTTTTTTTTATTTCTCATCTTCCACATCCTGCGTTGCATGAAGTTAAGAAAATAATTTGCGGGTTGAAAAAAGATTACAGAATTATTGAAACAAGTTTTTATACAGGGTTGAAAAATCATCCGTAAGGTGATTTTTTTTTTCATCATCTACGCTGCAGCATCGCGATATTCTTTTTATTGAGTATTAATTTCTTTCATCATCTGGGGTGCGGATTTTTGCAAAATACCGTTTCGGTGATCGAGGAATCGGACGTAACAATAGGGCGTAAGCTTCGTACTTAGGGGTGCGCATGAGCGAGACGCCGACGCCAAGCGTCGGTATTGAGTGGCCGCTTCATAATGAAAATGAAAATATGCTTTTGAACGATTATCTTGATACTTTCTCTGAGAATTTAGACTCCCGACTGATTTTCTATCATTTGAACAAAAAAAGGGCGTTTTCCATGGTTAATCTTTTCTTCAACGCCCTCAGTCAACCTAATAGAACGTCTAGAGCCGCGACCCAAGTAAAGCGAAGCTCCGAGGACTACATTTCTACATTCGTTCATTTTTCTTTGTTTAATATTAAAACAGTAGAAGCACGGGGAGAAGAATACCTCGGAATTCAAGAATGCCTAACATTTCTGTAAGGACAGTAAAAAAAAATCTAAGAAACAGCTAGACAGACGAAATAAAAGATTCTTTCATTTCTACCACACTGTTTTTCATAGTTTTTCTATTTTCTCTTCTTATATCAGTGGTTCAGTCTGAGTCCCGAAAAAAAAAACCGGTTCTATAGTTTGGTACACTAATTCATATTTAGTTGGTGAAAAATATGAAAATGATAGAATTTATCAAGAAGTAGTTCAAGACTTCTGGTTCTGAGTACGTATCGGAATATCTTCAGACTGCAACGTACTTACGTTGCTAATTAGATTATAATTTTACTGTAAATTTAATTTAATGAAAATTACGTATAATTTAATTATGTAAACTCGACGGTATTACTTGCACTTACTCGTGAACAGTGGATAGAACAATTTTTAATAGATTCATAATTACACATGAACGAAGCGACGCCTTCATCTTGCCTTATTCGAAAAGGAAATAGTTTATTCACAAAAAGCAGCCATAACTTTCCTCTGAAAAAATAATATTGACGCATTTGAGTCTCTCAATTTGTGTTTTGAAGATTCCCCCAACTTATGTGTATATTTGACTCATTTTAGATTATGAAAATGTATTTTTCGTTGGAATTGAAGATTCGTTTTCGATTTAATTATAAATTTTGTTCCAAAGGATCGATAAGAAAAGATCAGGATATTGGCTGGTTCAAAATGAAAGCTAATTCTTTGCTTCTCAGACACGTATCAGTAATTTTATTTTTATTTGCTAACTTTTTTTAGTTATGTAACACATGTTGACATGTGGAAGTAATACTGTAATACCACGTACATACATCAAAATTGAAGGTTGTATTGAATGGGAATATCGTTGCGAGAGGTTTAAAATCACGAGCAAGGTCTGATTCTACCTTCGATACCTATGTACACACGTCTGCATATCAACTATCACGACACGCGATCTAACGCTTTGGCAACAACTATTAAACAGCGACGATCTTTAAAGAGTTATAAACACGGTCGTGGATACAAACCACACGAAAACACTATTCAAAATTCCCATCACCAAAATCAGGTGCAGCAATGCGTGTTTTGTGAACTGACTGAACGTTTTTTTTTTTTTTTTTTTTTTCAAATAAACTATAGATAAAACGATATGATTAATGTGGTAACTGATTTATCAATATTTCGTGGGGTAAAACGAAAATTAATCTCAAGCGATTAATCAACCCTGTAGTACGATTCGAGCGGATAAAATGGTTACGTGTGTAATTAGTCAAATTAGTATGTATGTTGGAGTAGAATTACATTCAAGTCGTTGAGTGTACCTATGTCACATTTGTTGCGTGAACGAAACTCCACTTACGAGTGGCTAACACGTGTTAATAGTGGTAAGTACATAAGTAAGTGCCGACCCACAGGTAAAAACATCAAGGTCGATAGTAGGTCGGGGGGTGCCCGGGGGTTGCTGCGTTCTACACTACACATTATACAACGAATAAGTAGTATCCACACAGAATCCTGGCTTCTACAGATATACAAACGAATGAATAAATAAATCCATGAATTAATCATAAGCAGATACACAAGCTAAATATATACCTATATACGCGATGAAAATTGTTACTCCAAGTGAAATGGATGTGAGCCACAACCTGATATAATTTCCTCGTCCTACGTTTGAGTGATCAGTGTAGATGTACAGGTGGCTTTGCGGTTAGAATCCTTGTGGTATGGGTTGTAGGAAGATTCATCACGGTTGAACAAAATATATTATATATATATATACATATAACAGTGTAAAAAGAGGAGATAAAGAGCACAAAGAACCCTGCTGCCTCTGTTTAGCTGGCCCAAAGGAATACCCTCACAATTTCCAACTGGACGGTACACAAAAACCAAGAGATAAATAAAAACTAATGGAAGGATGTTAATAGAGGACGGGTACATGCGCGGTTTGGACTGAAGCCAGTATCATCAACCATGTAATGTGGAACGAATGGAATTATAAAAAATTTCATTCTTGTCCTTCAAATGTCTGATTGAGAATTACTTCCTTCCGTTGTGCAGGATTGACATCTTTGCTCAACAAACTAACCACCATTATTGAAAAATTGATAAAATGAATTATTGAGTGCGTTTGAAGACCAAAATAAAACTTTTCTCATTGTTAGATTGAAAAGTAACATATATATATCCATGAGAAATGGGTGCGCGATAATTCAATACTATTTTCAGAAACTATAAAAATGGTAGAATCAATTTCTGGCGACTGTGAAAAGCAATTGAAAACTATATAATCAGTTCGAAACACCACGTGACGTCACTATGGTGGTTCGTAGCGGCATCGGACGATGAATGTGTGCGTAAAAGGTACCCCGATGTATTGAAAAACTTGAATTACTTTTTCATCAATCCTAATCACCAAATTACCGGATAAAAGAGTGAAAAAAAAAATTCACGTAACTTTCTTATTGTCAGCAGACACCATGGGATGGTCAGCGGATTCTGTGTGGCAAGACAAACAGCGTCACAACGACGACACGACACACTTTCCAAGTGATTGGTCGGATTTTTTGTCTGGTTCGAACTTTGTCAACTGTAAGCTCTCTTTCAAACATCGAAGTTACGGACACAGTGACGAGTTATTCCTTTTCCTATGTCAACGGTGAAGCCTGTCATTCGACATCGAGCTTAAGGTCTCAATTATTGATGTTGGCATGCTAACATCGGTAATGAATATATTATTAAATTCGTCGGGGCTGATGGGCTGGCTGCGAGATTGGAAATTCATTCCCCGTTGAATATTGTAATGTAATTTAATCAATTCTGAATCCGCTCAACATTGGTTTGAGAAAATGTCGGGTGGCTTTAATTCGGGACCTTTTTCATCTGCTAGGTATTACAGGTGTGGGTCTATAGTGGGATCGGACTTTTCCTGTGTCACTGAATAGCAAATATCGTAGGGATTCTTTAATCTAAAATCATATCCGGTGAACCGAACGGTGTGAAAATCATATGAACCTACCAAAGTACACGAACATGCCGCGCGTATGGCTGCGGGATATGAAAATGTATATGCGGTGGTAGAGGGTACAGCTTTCCGGTTCGATTCCTCCGACGGGATTGCGAAATCGAACAAAAAAAGGGAAACTTTATTTTTGTACTGCACAATCTCATGAACCTCTGGCAATTCATCACGTGAATGAAATACATCTTTCTTATCAACCCGAGGTCAATCGATAGGTAAAATTTGACTCGACGTCAAAAGTTTGAGGGGATAAGACGACGACCATTGATTTATTTTTCAGTTCGAATGGACTGTGTCCTAATAAAATCCGAAGGAGGACCGAAGCCATGAAATTGTTGCTTTGAATAGCTCTGCTCCACGATTCGGTCATGTTTTGAATAATCAAATCTTTTGGTACAATGAAACGGAAGAGAAATGAAAAATAATAACGAAAGTTACGATTAAATTTGTAATGGAAAAAAATTTTTGACAGGATTAAACTTTCTTCAAATGCTGCTCAATTATGCGATTCTTTTTTTTCTCTTTCCGCAAATATGTATGGGAATAAAAAATGGTGGAAATTGAAAGTTTTTGTGAGGAAGAAAAAAAGGGAGTATTTTCAACGATCCATTGGAAGAAATCCTGCACACATTTTGACGTAATGTGAAATGGGTTTTGGAAAAAAAAAGTTGAGCTAAAACAGAGAGAGGAATACAAAAATCAGCCATGCTGCAGCAGATGCTGTGAACTTCAAAGGATTTCGAATTCAAGCTACGTTTGAAAGATTTCAACTGTGCGGGTCGGTTCCATTAGCCCACTTAAGCCGGTGTGGGCAGTAGCCATTAATGTGAAGAATATTACATAGATTTACATTCAATTATATATGCCTACCTCGCAGAGACCCTCGCGAAACTAAATTCGAATTCAAAAGCTTGATATAATTCATTTCTACGGAAATTGATCAGCAAAATTCAAATTCTATGGAAGCCAAATCCAAGACTGAGATTAACTGCACACAATTTTGGAATCTATGCAAAGGATATTAAATTAATGTAATGCCTGACCGACTCCCTTTCATGTTTGAGTAATCGCGTTATGTGACCTGTAATTATTACGGTGGCATAGTCAGAGTGAAAACCATCCCGCATAAATGTGACATTTGGATCGTTCTCTATTGGCCTGAAACAACCGTGGACTCGTATCTCCGAATTCAGTTCGCTTGCTCTAGGATTATAATTACTATTATAATCATTGTGTACCTCCACTCGATACGTTATCCCTGCGAGGTAACATCGCGCCGTTATCACTGTATCAGTATATCCAATATCTGCAGGCTCAAGTGGATTTGGACGTCCATATCGATAACTCGAACGAAATCATTCTCAATCTCTCAAGATAATTGGACTGCAAAAGACAATGGGATCCGAGCGACTGCAACTTATGAAAGCCAAAGTCCCCAAATTCTATTTGTTCCCAACTTTGTGAATTTCAATAGTCGAAAAGTTACATTCACCTGGGAGGCGTAAAAAAATCCGTTAAAAATCGCCTTTTCTCAAAGATGTCTCGCGATATTTTCTATCGCTAGAATCAGTTTTATATAATGGGCATAGTCGTAATTTGTGGAAAATCGGCTGCTTTACAAGCTCGCGTTGGAATTTTGGAAAAATATTACATAGTCGAAAAGTTACAAGTGGACAAAAAAATCATAAATGATCGACTTTGTCGAAGGATATTTCCGCTGATTTTTCAGCGGTCACTTACTCCTTGAAAAACCTAGGAGTCCTGGAATTGTCAGGGATTTCAGTATCTCAACTTGAGTAGAATCATCAAAAATGCATATAAATGATAAGTCGCTGAATACCCTGTAAGAATCTCTCAGGAAGGCTCGTTATATGGAGCGTGCGGAAAATCGTCACGTTCGGCATCCTCCGGCGCTGCTCGGCTGCGTTCGGTCGATTCCGGCACGCTGACGGAACTTTAGCATAGAGCAGCAGAAAAGTAGGTCGAGACATTTCGGAAAAACACTTCCGCATATCACCTGCAATACGTGTTCAGGAAAATGAAAAGTCTAGTTCGGAGCCACTGCACTAGGTTAACGTAAATATATCATCGGCTGGCCACAGGGGAAGGTCGGCGAAAATTGAAAGATATATAAGAGACGAGAGAAACAGAGAGAGGGATAAATAGATAGAGAAAAAATGTGCAAAAGTTGAATAAGCTTTGCAGCCCATATCCGTGATGCATGCGTCTGTACTGTCTACGTGCATAACCACAGACAAACTCGTAGACGTGACGGGCATTACTGATACCGTTTCTACTTATACAGACGTCGCGTAATCGTACATGTACCCGACATTGCACAGTCTATGTAGGGCGGTGCCAGGCGATATAAGAAGGAAAAGGAGCGATTGCTTCATGACAAAAAAAAAGTTCTTCTTATCACGCTCGTAAAAAGAAAACCTCCTACAAATCTCTGATCAATATTATTCTTTGTTAAAATGATGAAAATACATTCAACAATAATCCAAGCGTCTGGTTTTTATTCCCGGATATTCTATGAAATTTCTCGACAGATTTATAGTTTTTTTTTCACCCATATAAAAAATGGTACATTTTCAGAGAAAACAATTTTGATTTTTATTGAAAAAGTTAAACAGATTTTCATATGAAAAAAAAAAATTCATTACCTATATGTATATCTGAATAAGAAAAAAAAAATAGTGAATATGCGTAGTTTTTCATATAAAAACAAATTGTATTATTTACGTCAGTTCTTTGAAAAAGAAGAAAATCTATAATTTGAAAATCGTAGAAATTATTTGGACCTGGGCCTGAACCTCAGCTACGGCCCTGAATGCATTGCGTTATATCTGCCAAGGAATGCGAGCAGAGCCTACAAAGTCGATCTTTTGTATTAATATTTTTCATCGTTATCATTATCGTGATATATGAGATCAATTGCATGTGACATTGTGTTAACGACATTAGATGCGGATGTATGCGGGTCTGTACGACTGTATCCACAATAAACGCGATAGTGAGACGGACACTAAATTATCAAATTATAGTCTCAATAATCGTTATTTAACGACAGAGAATATCCGCGTGGTAATAATATTGCATTTATTACTTGAAGTAAAGAATTTATTCAATTTCAACAAAGTACAGGAGTACTTGTTAGTGGATAATACGTCAGATGTTTAACAGCGGGGGGAAGAACTAATATTTGTCTTCAAATTTCTGTGCGCCTGCTGGTGGGAAGTATCGACTCTCGAAACTGCATAATATCGTTTTTATCCCACCATTCGATAGTGGACAGATGATCAACAAGCTTTAATAGTTCCCAAAGGTACCGGCAGGGCGGCAGCACCGATCAACTAACGTCAAACGTCAAATCGAACTCGAATAGCCCGTAAAAACTGATATTTCACCGATAAATATGCCTCAAAACCGATATAAAAACATTGTCGCTTATTTTTCCTCAATTTTATTCTTCCAACCAGGTCGAAAACACCTCAGGCATTGACCCGAAAATTACAGACTAGTTGGATGAAAGAAGATAAAACAATCGTTCGTAACACAGAGCGCGAAAAATTGGAACAAAAATATCGCAATTTGCTGTGTAATTTGCTTCGATTGCTAAGATTTAACGCATCGACGATTTTTGGTAGCGTTTTTTCCGAGTGTGAGAAATATATCCGGCGCTTTGCGACTTTTTTCTTATTCCCCAAAGTTCGAAGGTGGTAAATTCAATTTTGCGCCGAGACTGAGACTCGAGACTACGCGCGCGCATTGGCCGAAGCTTTTCACAACAATCAGCTGATACGGAGGGGACAGACCAGACATTTTTACACATTAAAGTCACCGAAAACAGTTTCGATTTGACGTTCGTTAGCTCGTCGAAATATATATATTTTTCAAATAAAATTTCACACTGTTGAAAACCGGAGGGAAGAGCGGTGTGACACAGATGCGAATCGTCGCGATAATCGACTAGGTTTCAGTCAATTAACACCGTCGTGGTGCCGGATTTATCGGTATTTCGCGAACCAGTTATTATGCGCTGAGTGAAATGGCTGCCAACGAGCAACGTCAAGAGGCGAGTATTTCTTGGCTATCAAACTAAATCGTAATCTTTCGTATAAATAGGTGTTTAATTATTCCGATATCGTTGCGCAATCGTTCGTTGATCGGTCGAGGTTTATAAAAATCATTGTTACAACCGAGTCGTTGATTTATGTGAGAATAATATCGTAATCCGTAACCGTGTCATCGCAGAAAATAAAAGCGACAGGGCGACTGCACGATTAACCTTGAGACTTGTAAGAAATATTTGACAAATAAAACCGCACAACTCACCGTAGTCTCGATAAATAATATCGAGTAAATAACAAGACTCGTCGTAACACCCGAATTATAAAAACCTCACCGCATTCTCCTAGGCCTGCAGTTTTATATCGTTTAGAAAATAACAACCAAATTTACAATAAATATATTTACATTCTCGGAAGCAGCTGTCATTTTGTCATTGCGAAATGTCAGTGTACAGCTTTCGTCTGTTTTTTTTACCGACTCACTGCCTAACAGCGAACAATTCAACTTTCATAAAACACTGGGCGATGTTTTTTTTTGTTTTTTTTTCCCTGTCTATCTCATCATCAATAGACCGCGCGGTTATATTTTTCTCTTACATAAATTCGACAGGAATTTTTCAATCTCGATCTAGAAAATGAGAGAAGAAGAAAGAAAAAAAAAAACCCAGAGACGTTGTGGTACTGCCCACAGTTATCTCAACGAAATGACTCAACAGGAAAACAAAAATAGTCGATTCAACGAATTCTGTTTTCTACAAAGTCGCTTATCATTTCTTTATATACTTTGAAAAATAATTATCAAACAAGTAAAAATAGTATCACAGAGATTATAATATCCCTGAAAAATGAGAGCCTGTGTTTAGTCAAGGTGGAATGAATTCATTTGTCGAGCATATTTACAATTAGTTGCACCTCGCCTTATTGGCAGGTGTCAGTTTGCGAATTATACTACGTTTGCATAACTCTTAACAGTCGATGGGATAGTTACACTGATATATATAGCGACAAGCAACGTAAATAATTATCAAATCTTGAGGATCTTTTAGAGAGGCTGAAAATATCTGGATACTTTTCACTATTTAAGTCAGAAATTTTTTAAACCGAGACGGAGGAAGATAAAAAGTAGAGTCCAAAAATAGCGGCTACCATAGGCAAAGTAGTCTGACCTCTGTGAGAATGTGGGTAAAAAATAGAAAATAAATAAATAAAAATTGAATTACGGAGAAGACGATTTGTCATCGATCAAAAGTAATTCAACCTCGTCTTAAAAATTACACTTATACGAGTTGAGTCGTTGAAACTTTCTCTAAACCGTGGTTACATAAAAGTATTTTCACAACATGTTTCATCTGAATTCACTTTGATCCGATCTAGTTTATCTACAGACTTTTAATGATCGCAGAAAATTATGACAAATGTATCCTAAATATTTTTTTGAAATTTGATTGATTGAAAAACGCAGGAACAAAGGGAGCCCGCGCATCATGCGAGAAGGCCGATGAACGCGTTCCTGATATTCTGTAAACGACATCGAGGCTCTGTCAGATCTGGTTTTCCACATTTAGAGAATCGCGCGGTGACCCGAGTCCTAGGAGAATGGTGGGCGACCCTCCATCCTGATCAGAAACGATCGTACACCAACCTGGCGCAAGAGGTACGGTATCAGAGGAGCGCAACGAATTCAAACATCAATTTATGTTCCACGAATTCTAGATTAAAAGAACGACGGCGTAATCATCGATCTTATTTTACAGTACAAAGACGCGTTTCTCAACGCCAACCCGGACTTCAAATGGTACAAATTGCCAGCTCCGCCTCTGAGGACCCTGACCACCCGGCCCACGAACAAGAAGCAAGATTCAGAATCGACGGAGCAAGATATTGGCGGTGCGGAACCAGATTTGACAAAGGTCGTCAAGCGAGAGGGCCAGTCTATTCAGCCAGGGAAATTGGCGGACGAGTCTCAGATCGGCGGGCTCAGCTCGCTATTTACGCCACAGAAATCACAGACCCAGACGGAAGTTGCGCCCGTTTTTAACGGAACTAACGAACACGCGAACGGAGGAGAGAGCAACGGCGGTCCTCCGAAACCCCCGAAGAAGAGATACACGGAGCTTCCACATCCCGTCGTCCAAAAGAGAGAAATCAAGGCGGACCTCTTTGGAGAAAAGAAGACAGAGTCCAATAACAACAATCAACAAAGTTCGGTGGGTCTTATCGCCTCACGTAAAAAACCTGGTGACCTTTTATCAAAACTCTTATCTTTTTGCTTCTCATTGCTCTAGGGTCGAATTTACGATGGCAACAGTGTATCAATGTGGAGAGACGTTTGAATTTATCGACTTAAACGATCCCGTTTTTTATCTTATTTACAGACTGTTGTAGAGGCGGAGAAGAGTGCTAGTAATATATTCTACGAAGGTGCTGGTTCGCCGGAAGAGAGCGCTTTCCGAGGGGAGAGAACCTGCAAGGGTTTAAGATACCAGAAATTTTTGGCCGAACAACAGAGAGCCATAGGCCCGCAGGGACAACAGACGAGGCGAAGACGAGCTACCGAATTTCAGAGGTAGTAGCGTGGGAATTTTTATCGACGACGATAGACTTACTTCGGCTCACATCGGAGGCATTGATTCATTTGATGTTGTTATTTCTAGTCCCGAAGAACATACAATTGAAAGGAGGAATTCAATTTCTTCAAATTTCAGTGAAAAGACTGACTCAGTGAGCAGCGAGGGTAGCGGTAGTACTCGAGGGGACTTGGAGCACTTGGTCGAGAGGTGTGACGATCTCGTATTTATCCTACGTTGCGGAGTAAAGTTGTCCGTTGCCTCTGTAAACTGAATATTTTCAATATCTAATTACAGTGCAGAGGGAAAGCTGGTGGCGTCCAAGCCCGAAGAAATAGATACGGAAGAAGCTGGGGATGAAATGCAATACGATACGTGGACACCGCGAAAAAGATTCAAGGCAGAGTGAGTATCGTCGGAGAAATATTAATAAACATTTCGACTAGAAACTCTGTCGTATTCGTGAATTTAATCCATGTTCCATCCTCTCAGGGACTTTAATCTTGAAAAGAAAATCGAAGCGCTACCTTCTCTAAGTTTGGAAGAGTTCCAAGAAAAGAAAAAGCAGCAACGAACTAAGAAGAAGAAGATAATGCAGAAGCTAAACGTAAATTCGTCGTTCAGAAAGCACGGTAATTCCGCAGGTAACAAACAGTCGAGCGATGTATCGGAAAAGGCGTTACTGGTCGGTAGTCAGAAACGAAAAGCACGAAAACAGAGCATAACGCGTAACACAGGAGCAACCAGCGCAGTCAAGGACAACGAGGAGCAAGATACTAAAGGTGCGTCGGTTTTAGACAATCTTTATTTCGTTTGTTTTATTGACTTGAATATTTATTTTCATTAAATTAAATCGATAGAATGGGGTCCGGCGGACGATCTGGGTGCACTGGCGTGCCTCGCAGCGGTTGCGGCCGATCGAACCAAACTCATGAAATAATAACGCCTCAAAAAATTGATAAATTAACGTAACTAAAAGCCCCAACACCACCAAAACATATTATTTCATACGATATAATTATTATATATATAAATATTTCTATTACATAACACCTGGTTAGGCACATAAAACAGGACGTTTTTTACTTTTCAAATCACAATATCGTCATATTCTTTTTTTTTATAATACGTCATTGAATAATTCAATAGAAATTTTGTTTTTCACTCTTTTAAGATAAATAACAAAAAATAATAACTCGAATATCTTGAGGAATTGAAGGAAACTTTCCGTGCCTGACCCTGTGAGAGAAATATTATTATCATTAATATCATCATTGTTATTATCAAAACGTTATTATGTCCCGTTGAAATAATGGAAATCTTGATATAAGAAGATTATATTAATATTATATAGATATATAGCTGATAGGTGTACCGAATAGTATAGGTAAACAGGGATATTTTTTAAATATTTTAATACGAGAAGTTTATACCATATATATATATATATATATATATATATATATGTATAGTTATACCGCAGCATGTACCTAACAAGATTTACCATTAATTGTTGTTTTTGTTTGTCGCATCTAGGTTTCAGTTCTTGCAATTCGTATTTTAATTTCCACAACGATGCCAGATGATTCGAACGGACAATTTTTATTTTTACAAATCGTAGCCTTTGTTTCTAGCTAATTGATACAAGCCTTCGTTTTTTACGGTCTCGTTTCTCTTGAGGAAAGACTAATTTCATTTTGTTGTTTCAAATATTTCCACATAGAATATGTACCACACGAGAAAAGTTATGTCTGTACGAATCATTTCTGAATGAACCAATGAACCGGATTTCATGGTGCTTCGATATTTTCTTAATATATATAAAACAGAATTATGAAATATAATGATATAAACTTATTTTGAGATAGTAGGTCAATAAGAAAACAAAAAAAAAACATAATATTGTAAAACTTTTATACGGAAGATGAGATCGATGCTCGAAGCTGGAGGCTTTGGAATATGTGCTAAAATTGTGTCTCATACAGTCCTTGGTGCGCTGCAACCGTAACTAATACAGCTATTACACGACCGATAATCTCGATCGTCTTTGTTATATTGTACCGTCGACTGTAGCCGATGATGATGAGTGATAACGAACCTTGTTATCACGTATAGAACAGCTATTTTATTTAAATCTGACTGTTATTTCCGGTGAACGTTTTTGGTGTACATAGTGGAGGGGGTGGAAAAAAAAGCTGTCGCAGTATTACAAAGTTCATTAACATTCGGACGGAAGGAAAGAAACATATGTAAAATAAAGAGTTAAATATATGTAAAAGATAAAATTAAAATATCGAAAAGAAAACGAATAATGCAAGAAAGATATATAATCAAAATGTATAAACAAACCCTATATATATATATATATATACATAGATATATATATACGCGTGTGTGTATATATTTAAATATATTTTGTAACGATAAGACTACTAAAAATTAATATATTTCAATGTATAATATATTAATAATATTTATATTGACTAACGTAAAGTAGTTATTAATAAGTAAATAATGGCGAATTATATTGGAGAAAGCAAGAGCTGACCAGTCTGTGATTTTGGCTAATGGAAAATTTTTAATGTTTTATATTTTTCTATGAATTTAAATTGTATTTTTCTTTTCCTTTTTTTTTCTTTTCATTTTTGTTTGAAAAAAAAAATTATAAATCTTTGGGGAAAATATTCTAATTATCGCAGTTAATTAATGTTGCAAAGATTTATATAATTCTTTTGTTGGATGATGTTTACGAAGACGTCGAATATATTATTACAATGAGAAATATATTAAATTTGTATTTTCAAACGTGCCTTGAAGAGAGATATAATATAAAACCACGAAGAGTAGTGTGATTACGGAAACGAAAACGACCAACCACAAATAACTTTTTTTTATTTTATTCCCATTATATTTTACTTTTTTATTTTTTGTCAAATTTTCAAATATTTTAATACCGTATTTGTGATCTTACTACATCGATCTATATACGCCTCTGTGCACTCTTTACGATACATATTGCATTATTTGAAAAATAGATAATACATATTATCTGTATATGATCTGTTAGGAGAAATTATTTCAAAACTAGATAATAATAATCAATCGGGGAAAATGATATTTGAAAAGTGAGATTTGGCAGATTTGCAAACGAAATAATGAAGAGAAAGAGAGAATACGTAATTTTAGAAGATGAAAAAAAAGGAACTTTTTTTTTCGAATTTTTTAATGCACAAAACTAACTGTGTATAACTAGCTTTAAAAGAAAAAATATTCAAGAAACAAACAAAAAAAAACCTCTAATTTACACAAACATAAATTACATACATATTCCAATATATGTACACATGATAACATATATTGTATACTGTTTATATGAATAAAATATATGATATTTTGATGTAAAAAAAAAGTTATATTCGAATAATGACATCATCTTTATTAACCTGTTAATTCAAATAGTCAAAAAAAATTATTGCCTCATTGCTAATCGAAATGACAAAGATTCTAAATTTAACAGAAATTCAAATATTGTTCCAATATCGATATTCGTTGCTCCGAGTGATTAAAATTCATCGATTGATAAATATTGCGTTTAATAAAGGCGAATAATTGATCTGTCAAAATCAGCTGATTCGGTATTATCGTTCGATGAAAACAGCTGACTTTAAAAATAACGAGTAGATGCTGCGATCTATCGTAGAGCGTCGGTAGCTAACCTCGATAACGGTAACAGTGCACTTTGTCATTGCGCTGCGCAGCCATCTTGTCTCAAATGACAATATTCCTAATCTATCCTATACGTTGTTCTATTTCGATGATTTTCTCCGAGTACAACAAGCTTCACGAGCAAGTGTTGATTATTTAAAACCCCAGGTGGGTGGACACCGGGTGCTAACTGATAACCTAGGTGAGTCGATAAGCGAATCGCACGCGTCGTCACGGCCCTGTTGCAGTGACGTGACATTTATTTTGTTTACAATATTTTAACAGATCAGGAGGACTTTTGAATCGCCAAAATGGGAGTGATATTCCTCGAGCACATCGGGGGCACGAGACTTTTCTCATGCGCTTCTTGCGACACCAATCTCACCAATCGCAGCCAATTGATCAGCACCCGATTCACGGGCGCGACTGGACGTGCCTTTCTGTTCAACAAAGTAGTCAACCTCAGCTACAGGTGAATAACGATTATCGAATCAACGTTATCGTTACTAATTTATTTTCCAATCATAAATTTCAGCAGAAAATATTTTTGCCCCAAAAATTTGTCATGTCAGATTTTTCAATATATATATTTTTTTTTTTAACCATTATTTGAGAGAATTAAGGTGTCACGTGACCTCGATATGATTTACACTTGGAATTTTCAAACGCTATTTTCTCAGCCAAAACACATTCGATTGATGTGAAATTGATATCAGTGACATAGAGAAACTCAATGAAGGGCCTGCCAATTGTGGATTTTCGAATATCGAAAGACATAATGAGAATTTTGTGTAACAATATTGTTCTGTAACCCAAGGAGGTGCTGCCCCTCGTGGAGAGAGGCAGCACTTCCTTGGATTACAGAACAATATTGTTAAAAAACTGTTATTACGTCTCGATTTACCTTAAAATGTAAAAAAAAAAACTCGAAACTGCCAAAAGTAATTTTTCATATGTTAGAATATTTGGGAACATATTTTTTTTTTGTCTACGATGCACGAAATAAAATCTATCGGTGGGTCGATTCAAGTTTTTCTGGTCTCAAACTACTCAGTAAGTAGTAAAAATTGTACCAGATATTCATCATTTTCTAGAATAAAATAGTGTTTTTGTGTCTCAACACGTTACTTTTCATGATAACTCGAGTAAAAATTAAGTTACGTAAAAGTTCTCTGTTCACATTGAAAAGGCCTCTTTTCTGAACGGCTTGAGACCCGAAAAACTAAGATCGATCCACCGGTAGATTTTATTTCGTGCGTCATAGACAGAAAAAAAAATTCTTCCTAAAACCACTGAAAAGTCTCCTGAATGACTTTCGATGGTTTTGACTTTTTTGAAATTTTAACGTGTATGTTCCCCCTTGAGTCATTTGCGAGCGATACTTGATATACGGAATGTAATTGATTTGATGATGCCTAGCGAGGTACAGGACAGAGTGATGCTTACCGGTCGACACATGGTCCGGGATGTAAGCTGCAAAAATTGCGACGCCAAACTTGGATGGGTGTACGAGTTTGCTACGGACGAGACTCAGCGATACAAAGAGGGAAGGGTAATACTAGAGCGAGCGCTAGTCACCGAGAGCGATGGGATGGGAGAGAATATCTGATAGGAGAAACAAGTCCACATAGAAACGGGGTGCGGAGGTTTCACTCTGTCGAGATTCTCTGGATTTCTGAAAAGATCGAATCTATGCAGGGGAATTTCGGATCGTTTGTGCGGCATCGAGACCTGTAGTATACATATTTGATTTGAGTCAGAATTGAACGATTAATTTTATATGTAAAAGTTTTTACGTTGGTTTAAGTGAAAAATGTGATTTATATTAGGTATATTACTTGGGGATCTCCGGGTCCTGTGACTCCACTTCGGCGTAGATGTAGCCAAATTCGAGTTGAACAATTTTTTTTCTCTTTTGTATTTCATTAATGAAACAAAAACAGAAAAAAAATTGTGCGAAACGTGGATACAGGAGTTGGCTTATATTTATTAATGTTATTTCATAGAGTAATAAATGTAAATCTTTTATGTACCTTGCTAATTTTATTCGATTTTCATTATTTATTCTTATTTTCATTATTATTTTTACTATAACAAATTGCATAATATTGACTAAAAACAACGGCGATCTTTGAGTTATTTTTGAACTCTGATTCACCCTCAAAAAAAAACTCGTAAAATAGTAATAAAAACAAGATGTGTGTTTTTTTTATCTTTTCTTATTTCGTATTTACAAATCTATCGAAGACTCGGCTGTGTAAAGGATCTGAGACGGTACTTTTTTTTTGTAGAGTCATATTTTTATTATTAATACCTACGTTAAAGACTTACAAAGTTTACAAAATCTCATTTGTCACAATAATTGCAAAGAGGTAAAACAGGAACAATAAGATACATAAGTTCACATTAGGCATTAGATTTGCGTAGATCTTGTATCAGTTTATGTCTATGGAAACTTTTGAAAGTTTAAGGCGTTGTTAAAAGATTTTTTTCTTGTTTTTTTTTTGTTTCGGTCGTAAGCACACGTTGTCATAGAAATATATATTATAATATAGTATAATAAATTATTTTTATTTCAAATTCACGAAGCACACAAGATTGTACGTTTTTTTTTTCTTAAAGTTTGATATTTTTTCAAATTTTTATAACTATTCACCGGTTTAGTTATAACGGCGCTATATAAATGTTGGCGTCCAAATGATGAAGATAGCTGAAAAATAGAAAACAAACAATTTCACAACAATAAAGTTTACGGTACAAAACCGAGATTACCTTTGATTGTACGACTGCACCTTTGCGCGAAGTATAGACGGCCCGATCAAAGAGCTCAGAGTGTTCAAGCACTGACTCGCCGCGCTGGATGTGAGTCCGTTCTCACTTTCCAGGGCATAAAAAATAGGATCAAAAAAATCCTGGACTATTGACTTTATGTATTTCTTCCCGACGTTGGTGCCGATAATCGGCAAAGTCTTGCAGAGATTTTCCAAAAGCTGCAAGTGATTGCTGTAATGACGCAACTTTGATATTTCAGCGAGTAGAGGTAGAAGCTCCGTCACCACAGCCAACGCCGGACCCCCGATCATCGCCAGCTCTCCCAGCAGATGAATACATCTAAAAAACACGTGTAATTTTAACAATAGTCCCTGGATCATGGAGGACTCAAATAAATACCCATCTGCAAGCTCCCAGGGTTCGCTCGGTCTGCGAATCATATTCTCCGAGTCAACGTTCCTGCTGTGTTTACCCATCTGTAATTAAATCGTTAGAATCACGGGGGCGAAGGAATTTAGAGATAATTTAGTGCCACTTACCGGTACGTCGTTAGTAGGATCGGCGACATGCGCACACCTGCGAGTATTCGCTGTATTGAGCCTAGAAATAGGCTCTGAAAATTGTAGACTGGAGTCCGGCTGATTCCTGACGCCGTTTAAACCGGAAACTATTTTCTGCCGGATTTCGGCCAGAGCTAAACTACCGTAGGCTCGGACAGTGTTGCTCAGACCGATAGCTGCCCCCTGGCGAACGCTCGCTATGGGATCCTCCAAGTTCCGATAAAACATCGGATACAGACTCGGAAGAGCCTTCAGAGATTCTTGTGGAAAAGTTTGTATCAGGCTTCCGCAGGCTAGGCAAGCGGCTGAAATTCCATACATAACAATTGAAAAAATGAATTATAAATCGAATTTTGATTATCGTTTGGCTGTATAATTAAATCACCGTCTCTGACGGGCCAGGAGTCGTCTTGGAAGCAAATACCGAGTGCCGAAAGGAGGCGTTCGACGTGTGGACGGACACATTCTGGGTCGATTTTTGTAGCCAACTCTGCGATACATGAACAGGCCGCTTCTCTAACGGGGTGATTGTCGCTCTTTGTGGCCTGAGTTGAAAGCAAACGATACAGTTATGACTAGATGTGTAAAAATGAACATCGCGAGACAAATTCACGGAAGACATTTACCGCGACGTAGTACTCGACGGTCTGATTGATGAATTTTTCGACTAATATTTTTCCATCCGCTCCCGTAACTTGACGCCAAGTTTCTTGAGAGTAATTTCTGACTCCCTCGGCTACGTAGTACCTGAAAGTAAATTATTCTCGTGATTTAGATTGTCGGGATACGAAAGTGTCTCCGAGTCTGACCTATTCAAACAAATCTTGGGTAAAAGTTCCGGGTAATACGCCTCTCTGGATTTAGCTGCCGGCAAGGCCATGAGAAATTTTCTAGTCGCGACGCTGGCTGCCAATCGAACTTGGGACCAATTATCCGATAGGCCGGCCGATAAGTGATGAGAAAACTCGTTCCCGTGTGAATTTGTCATCGCGTTGTCACGTTCTCCGCAATCTGGAAGCAAAATTATCGTTAATAGCACGAATCTGCATATCCAAAGTTATTTCTACTCACCATACATCGTATCATCCTCTCCGTTGGCCACCAGAGAGGCGCACAGATAGAAAGCTGCCTCTCTGACGAACCGAGAAGAATGATTGGTGCTCCGAAAGACTAAATTCAACAAATCGACGTCGATAAATGCTTGGAACCCGTAGCCACAGCTTTCAACAACGTTTTGCAAGCACTTCAGCGTCGTTTCTAGGGCCGAGGCGCCACCCGTGTCCTGAAGATCGTTCATCTCGTTCAAATTCTGTTCATAAATTGATAAACAATCGTGAGACTTGAAGAAAAACGTTCATTCTCTGACCATCAGACGCGACGGGCTAAAATTCCGAACGCCTATGTGCCGAAAGGCGATAATTTCGAACTCAAAAGTAACCAAAGGGCATAATTCCGAATTTCAAAGTAGACGAAGGGCAGAATTTCGAACTTGAAAATAACCGAAGGACATAATTTCGAACTCGAAAGTAACCAAAGGGCAGAATTCCGAATTTCAAAGTAACCAAAGGGC
>JAFFZH010012186.1:0-35097 GCA_018420115.1 Euura saliciscinereae
TTTTTTTTTTCGTGGTAGAAAATTCGGAATGTCAAAAATCGCTGACAACTGAATTTTGGATTTATTATATCGACGATCAGTATTTTGAATCGCAGATAATTTCAAGTACGTGCGGATTTCCATGGTGAAGGAAAGAAACTGCCCAAGTCGTTAAAATTCATTTTAGTATACAGACGCCTTTTGCAGAATAACTTTTTAAATTTATTACCATCCACCGCCCCTTATCCACGACTCGGCTTTAGGCTTTGTTTTATGAAAGGACCACCGCAGAAACAGTGGAGATAAAGAACCCCTAGATAGACTACCATTCTTTGAATTATGTTGTCCACATATAACATTGACCACAAGAAAAAGCAGACACTTCAAATTTTCAAAGAATACAAAAGGCTGAAAACACAGTTTTCGGATTCCTTGAACGAATGAAAAGACACAACGTGACATGGCGGCAAAAAGTTTATCGGACCTTAAAGTCCTTCTTTCCATACCCTCCAGCATCCTCCGAGACCGTTCTGCCGGAGCCAAGGGATCATCGAGTTGCCTTGGTAGAAGACGCGACGGGAATACTCCTGAGGATCGGACTCGGTGGTTCGAAAAATCGAGAGGCAGAAGTCAGACTTTTGATCGGACTCGGTGTCTCGGCCTGGTCATCTCTGGCCGACTATCCCAGGAGGATTCCACTCCATCATTGCGACGCTCTCCTTCACTTGACCTCCGCACAAAGCGTGAGTTAAACGGCCCAATTTCTGACCCACTCAGTCTGGCTGATCAGAATACACCGAATGGTCAAACTTTACTCCTTGATCAGTATTTTTTGAGTCCTCTATCTGAACCAAAAAACGGATTATTGGCGAAGAACTGGACCGTTTATCTTAGTGAATTGTCGTTTTTAAGGGGATGTACGTCGTGGCCGTTGGTCCTTATCCCGGTGCTCGTTGCGACGACAGAGCTACCTTGTGGCGAGTCCGTTTTCCCGCTGCGGAGACGATGATGAAACACCACTATCACGAAGACAGTGTTCCAGCCCAAACGGAGACGGTTCTTGGCGAGATTCTCGATCACCTAAGAGAAAGAAAGGAGTTCAACCTCCCGTTGAAAAATAAGGTAAAGAGTTTAAAAAAAATCGTTTTAATCACGACGTCAAAGAGTATGAAAAAGTTGTTTAAAATTGTGAGGTAAGAATTTCACGATTTTTTCAATTCCATTCGTTCCTCTGGGGCTTCAGAGTTGAAAAGGAGGTAATTCGCCCTCGGGTTCGAGAGGGAGCACTTCACCCTTTGCTTCGACGAGGGTGATAGGAGGGTTTGAGAATCGAGGCTCGATACCAGCTACTCGACTGCTTTTGAATTCCCTAAGAGTTCAAGTAGTACTTTTTCCATTTTAGTAGTAATAATTCATTATTCCCTCTAACCATCCGTGACTGTCGACTAAATCTAACTCTCAGCGATGAATAGACGTAATGAGAAAAGTTTTTGCGAGGTTTTAAAACACCCCGTTACCACCGCGGTGGTGTCTGACGGGACTGAGTTACGCTCCCGACCGAAATTGAATAATTGAAAGTAACGCATGGTCACCCCGTATCAAGTATGAAAACGAGGTGTTGGCTGCCAATTAAACTTGTATAACAATTGTCGAGGACGGTTGCGAACGAAGGGATTCCATTCTGTTGCCCGGAATGTAATAAGCGCCTTTACGGAATTAATGATGATACTTTATTCATTTCCTGGAAACTGGAAAGAGTTCCAATAAAAGATGTGATTAAAAATGCTCAAATTTAAGATAATTGGGGATGTTCGATGAATCGTTCCGAAATCTGGATCAAACTCAGGATTGGATTCGATGGCTCATAAACATTTTCTTTTATAAAAATGCAGACTCAAACTTTTTTTATACTTTGTAAGGGAAACTGTCACGAATCTTCCGAAACACCAAAACTCTGCGACAAAAATGATTTTTTTTTCTCAACAGTCGCCATTCTTTTCGTAATCTCCAAAATAAAAAACCAATACTTTCTTTTTATCGAGTAAAGATAATTTTTTGAGGTTTATGCATTGGACGATTTTTATTGAGTCACAAAATATTTTGAGGATTTACTCGAATTAAAATGGGAAATTTTGATAATTATCTATGATCTTTCAATAGCATTTTACATAAAATTATTCTGATCCACATTCCACCTCAGAAATACAAACCCAGCTGAAGGATTGAGTGAAATAAAGAGCGAAATTTGCATCTCACCTCGTTTGGACCTGCATAAGTTACCTTTCGTATACACAACAGTTGCGAATTCTCACCGATTATCCCTTAAAATGGCGAAAGGATGCTGAAGCCTGTTCTGCATGGATAATTTAAATCAGTGACATCACAATGTAATCCATTTTACAATCAGTTATCACAGCTAAGAAAAATTAGCGGTGCAAATTCGCATTTGCAGTGTGTGGAATTGAAGGGTATATTGCGTGGTAAGATCATTTTTTCAATGCGTTTTGTCGACTGATGCAGTGTGTGTGATGTAAAATGTTCAAATTGCTCTTCGAAGTAGCTAAAATTCTGTTTTCTGCTTTGTTCCTCAAATTTGTAACAATTATTGCAGGACATACTGAGAGTCGTCTCGCGACACACGATGAAAACAATCCACTGGTGGTCTCTGGAACGAGCTGGACCAGATCCTCTCAGAAGTTGGGCGCCTGGCACCTTGTCTCGTCACGTATTGACGGCCCTTGACGAGCTGGTCACAGCTCTAAAGTGCCAAAGTCTGAGATGCTACTTTTACCCGAGATGTAACGTGATGCTCCAGTGTGCTAAAGGTACATTGCATACATAATAATTCAATTAGGCCCTCGAAAACGATACCGTAGAGACCAGAGCATGACTACTAGGAACATACGTTTCATATCCTAGAGTAGTTAGGGAAGCTGTTTCTATCTGAAAATGTTAAATGTCACGACGAGGAAACATACTCTGTAAAACGTGAGATAAATCGACTACGTCATTTTCCCGACGAGGATCGGTCGTCTCGACATATTTCATCAGAATTGGAAATTTTCTATGATATGTCTTTGAAGATGGAGTGGAAATTCTCAAGATGTATTGCATATGATACGAAGGCCGACGCGATCATTTATTCGCGGTCTCGACACTCACTTTTCAGGAAGATCACCTCTGCACATGGATCAATCGACCAATGCCAATTATAGCATTTGCTTTGATGTCAGAAGCACCTTTTCGAAACGAAACATTATCAACTTCAAATCTAAGCGACTAAATTTGCTTGTAAAGCATTGCGATCAACAGTTCCTCAATGTACTTGAGCGACTGCTAATAAACTTGGCTCGAGATTCCAATCCAGGAACCTTACAGTGATCAATATCGATTGTCAATTGGACAGATTACAGATCTCCACAGAAAACGCCGCAGTTGCTGGCAAATGGCGTTTGCTAGTTTTGAATATTACTTTTCTCACCAAGTTCAATGTCATTGAAGGTGGGATTCTTCACCACGAAGATTCGTACCTCTCTGATTCCCGGCTTTTGGAATCGTACCTCACAACGTTGCACCAGCATTCTTTGACTGCGGTTCCGGTGGATCTGGAGCCGTCCGACATTTTGGAGAACGAGTTGATATCTCGATGGCGTAGGGTGATAACGTCGCTTCCTCGCGGCACGATGGGAAGACACTGTGGCTACAGTGGAAAGCAGCTGGAATACCTCGGTCTCGTCGTGAAGGAGGTGTTAAAAGTCAAGGAGGCAGCGTTGCAGGTACAGCTACAGATCTCTTAAAAACTATTATAAACTTGTACAAACCATAGCAACTGCACGTTACAAGGTAGTACCGCAGGGACTACTGCAGCTGTTGTTTCTATACGTAACTAGTAGCAAACAAGTTTAACTTCCAAAGAGTTGAGAGGATTCGCATAACTCAGGAGTTTGCCGCAGTTGAAGCGATTCTCGTCTTCATCCCTTGTTGTTGTTGCTCTTCTTCTTTTTCTTCTTCTTCATCTTGAGATTTACTGTTATTTGTTTTGCTCCCCGTGTGCATGGAAAAATGTCAATAATGCAATTGAGAACTTGTTTTGGTCAAGGATGGCGACGACTCGTCATTTCTTAACTTTTCCACGCCCAGTCACAGTTCTGAGCCCACTGAGAACCTCGTCTATCTGCTGACGTTGATCCTGAGACAAGCGAGGGATCAGATCTACGCGGCCACGGATCGCCTCAAGCGGAAACAGGAGCGACGGAAGAGACTGCGACGAAGAGCAAACAATAGTGCCACAACTTACTTCGAACGATCCGTCGACGTCCTGGTGGATATCGTTAGAAGGGATCGAGAGACGGCGTACGTCGACTTGGAAAACAACATCGTAATAGCTAAGACACTCGTCAAGTGGCTTTACTTCGGTAAGCGATACTCTTACATATGTTAGATTCAGTCGACGTTTCTGGAAACGGTTTGCAGAAGAATTGACTGTCTCCTCGAAATATATGGAAGGGTCTAGCGTCGAGGAGTAATGCCGGGTTCGTTATTTTTTCAAGGAATGGAACATGACAGGAAAACCCTGGGGCCAATCCTCCGCCCTTACCTCGGCAATCTGTTCAACTCGTCTCACGAGAATGCCTGGCACGTAGAATCCTGGAGAAAACGCGAGGAGATCTTTAATACGGAGATGCGTTCGTTATCTCTCTTCTGCAAGCTGGTTACAACGCATGAAGTATCCCCGGCTAATGGGGTGGTCGATTCCCTCTCGAAGGGTTGGACATGGGCTGAAAATGTTACCAAAATGATCGAGCGATCAGAGGAAGGATTAAGGCTCGTATTCATCACCGATAAGGTCGCCAGGTACAACCTAACCTTCGCCAACGACAAGGGACTCAACATGTACTCGACTTGGAGCAAGGCCAGAAACGTGAGCAACGCTGTCAAAAGAACCACCATAGCGAGGACCAACATGATTACCATATCGAACATCTTTCCCAGGACGAATTCCAAGAATGATTACGACTCTAGCAAAGGTTGGTGTTATTAAACCGGAAGGACGATACCGAAGAGCGGAAATTTCGTCCCAATTGTTTCCTCATACCGCCACGTATCGTGAGGGCAATAAAATGGCCGTGGGCCGGTATTCGCTTAGCACCAGAGACGAAACGTGTATCTGCGTTCCGGACATACTCGATCACGTATTTTCGCCCTTTACTCGTCCCGATGGGATAGTGCCCATCACACGCCCTTAGCCACACGCGAGAGTCTCGAATCCGTTCGATAAGGATTTATGCCACGCCGTTACCTGGGCGCCTGCCATTCGTAGTGAATTCATTTCGGTGAAGCGGGACGTACGTGACTTTTAGTCTGACCAAGCTTTTTTTCATGGCAAATACCATTTCCCGAATAAGATGGTAAACGATGAGATTTTTTTTGTTCTGTCTTCTCTTCCCTGTCGCTGAGGCTTATCGCGTCTCTTCGCTGCCGTCCAGACTACTTTCATCCTATTACTTATTACCTATTACCTATATGAATTTCATTGCTCCGTAGAATTCGCTGGTCATGTTATCCTGCGAGAGGCTAGTCCACTGACCAGTGTCGTCTCCATGGGACGAAGACGGGGTCGTCAGAGGGGCCCGGGAGGCTTGGTTCCAGCTTTAGTAGCACTCAACAAGTTCAGGGTGAGTTCTGACAAACAGTTATCCGATATTGGATTGAAAATCCTCGTACATTCTACCGCTGTTCAATTCTCAGACTTTTGGTGCAGCTTTATACTGGATATAACTACCCTTTATGCGAGCCCGTGCGGTGCCGAGATTTTAGGTTAGTTGGGTCGGAATTTGAGGTTAGAATATCGACCTTTTCTGTTCACTAGTGATTTTACCGACTCCCATTACCCCAAAGTTGCCCGTAGTTACCCCGGAAAGCTGACTGCAGTTACCCCAAGAGCAACCGCAATTACCCCCACACGTTGGACAATGGCGGTCAATGCAGGGTTTGTAATTATCAACGACAAGTTTATTTAATGTTTTTTTGTTACTGTCATAAGATGACCTACAGTCAAAAAATGATCTGTAGAATATGGGTTGAATATTCTATCTCGGTTCAAAGCACGTTTGCCCTAAAAAAAGAGGTTAAATCTTAGTGACCGTCATTCCCTCACTCTCCCCTACCGCCCCCCCACCCTCAGTAAGGAAGGTTTTTCAAACCTTCAACTAATCTGCGTGACGGGCCCAGCGTGACGTTACACGTACCGCCCCCCCACCCTTAGTGAGGAAGGTTTTTCAAACCTTCAATATTCAAAAATTCGATCCGATTAGGTTAGTACTTTTCTAGTTATCCATAAGAAAGACTCTAATTGACATTCGCAAGTGTTGCATGGAAGACTTGGATGATACGTATAGTGAAATCTTCTCCATTTGGATGGAAGTAAGTAAATATGTCTATCATTTGAAGAAAATACTGTTGGACATCATATGGATAAACATCAGCTATGGATAAAGACTACCAAAGTTTACTTAGTAAGCAAAGCGTCCACCACCCGCGACATGCATAGTGATGCAACAACATGAGGAACTAAGCGAAGTTCGGGCCAAATTACATCACAAACGTGTCAAACTGAGGTACGTGTAATCAACGTTCATTCACAAGTAGTGGAAAGTGCATTCGGCAGTACGTTTCGATTACATCGTATCATTGTCGAAAATGCTGTAAGCTCTGAAAGATATTGTTTGACTTCTACATATGAGATGGATACCAATACCAATCCATACTATGGCCGGAGAAAAGCGATTATTTGTGTTTGGGATCCAATAATTACACAACAACTAAATGCCTCCATTTACATTTTATTTTTGAATTCGATCACATTTTCATACGTAAAGTAAACATGTCAGTGGTCCGCCGGAGGCACACAAAAAGTGTTTTCGCACTTTTTCGAGCAGCATATTGCGCCGTTGTAACACTGAAATGGTAATAGAGAGAACCGTGAAACTACTGTCGATTAATCGGTAACGTATAGTCATGGCTACGGTTTCTCCTGAGTTTCATACAATTCGTCCCGATCCAACCATAAACCCCTGGAGAGGATAAACATTCGCCTCCATTGAATTTGCTTCAGAAAATATTCTACTTTACCACACAAGATTATCATACACGGCATGATGGTGCACGTGGCATCATTCAACGCAAGTTTCTTATTCACAGAGCGTTACTGCGCACGGAATTATTGTCGTACACGATCGATGGCATTTCCTTCTGCTTCTTGCAATATGCAAACTTTTTAGTTGTCAGAAAACCAGAATCTCACTAAATGACCGGAATCAAAAATGTACACCATCTGTGTTGTTACCAACGATAAGAGTCATGCACGTTGTACATGATTGGCTGTCCTTTGTCATTCTAACCTTCAATGGTTGCCCAACAAAAAACAAATCTGCATTCGTGATAATCGAGGTTATCCACCACCTAGTTGTGGTTTCGCACAAAATCATATTTGGATATTGCACGGATATTGCTCGGTATAAAGCTGTGTAAAACAAAGCCCGTGAACAATAACGCCGTGGAAAATAATCCTGTGTAGAACATTAATTCATTGCCAAGTGTCTACAAATGCGATAAAACTAAAGAAAAGGAAGCAAAACAGAAAAATGAGGAACACCAGAGAAAAAGGCAATGATTGACTTTATAAAAGTTATAAGGTATATTACTCAAAATACACGACTTCGAAAAAACTTTCTGGTTTCATGAGAAAATGAATTGAATTAATTTTCGGACACGTTGTACATAATACCGTAAACAACTTGATTACGTTGAAGAATTAGGGATAAATCGTTGATCATATTCAAGGTATGTATAAGACTTGGACGGTGACCCCTATTTTTTTGGGATGTGAATTTTGAAACCAAATAAAACATTTTCCCACCCTGATGGGTTTTTCCCGTCGGAATCTCGTGCACCGTACTTTTTTGCATTTGAGTGTCAGTTATAGGTATGAAAGTTCAGATATTTACCACCCATGGAGCGCTATTTGAGGCGCAGACTTGAAGCTTTGCAGAATGAGTCATAGTAACAGCCGAAAGGAATAAAAGAGCAGTAAAGATTACTGCAAGAGTTGATTTCGCCATCGCTACTGCGTCTTCGTCTAAATAGAAACAGACTTCCATAATAAGAACGTCATTTCATTGCTAGCATTTTAGCATGAGACGATGCGTCGATATACTTACTTGAGAAGTAACGTTTGAAGTTACGGATTATGGAGCTCAAAAACTGAACGGTGGACGGCTCGAGCTAACTGACTTCCCTACTCATTTCCCGGTCAATTTATACTCCTGTGCAACGGGACATACGTGGCACCTCAAAATTTCCCTACCAGCAGGGCGATTCAAGACGATCGGTCAATTCTGTCCACATAGAGCAATACGAGGTAATCTCCGCAAGTCTGGCATTGACAACGTCTTCCAACGTCGATAAAAAATATTTTTATTTCAAATAAAAATTTTAATTCGTGGCGCACGGAGCGGTAAGAGCGAAAAGCTCGTAACTTTTTTACTATTTGGTTGGGAAGAAATATTTTTTTTAATACCTGCTTGGAAAGTCCGAAAGTATGATTTCCAAAGCCTCTGTACTCTCTCAATCTTTTGGAGTGAAAACAGCGCAACTCCAATGAATGGAGTGACTTTTTTACTCCATCAGAGGGAAATTTTTTTACTCCAAGCGATTTGAGTGAACAAATCGCTCCAAAGAAGATTAACATTTCACTCGATTAGAGTGAATAATCTCTCTATTGGAGTGAATTTTAACTTCAATGGAGTGAGTTTTCACTCCAAAAAATTTAGAGAGTAGCGTGCGTGAAGTGCATCATTTGCGAGCAGTGCGGAAAATGAAGCGCAAGTGTGGATAGTGAGGCGAAAATAATATTTTCCATCGCAGGATTCACAAAAAATGGCGCGTGTGACACGTGCGGATGGCATACCTGCATATCTGCACTTGTAACAGAATATAATATGATTTTGAGTTCATTGTTGACTAATTAGTCGGTTATCTCGTTGTTCAAAGTTTTGAAAGGATTCATCCATGAAAGTAACCTACTAAAATTGACTTGGTCAAATTAATAGCCAGAAAGTGCTTTACCGTATACCTTTACCTCCAAGCCTACTTACCCCAGATAGTGCGCCAATGTGCCCCTCGGGCAAGTTGGCACAAAAAAAGTTGGATGACATTAAAATCAGCTACTTCTGTTCTACATAAGATTAGGGAATGAAACTCTGGATGTAGGTAGCAGAAGGTTCACTCTTCAAAATACAACCAAGACGAAATAATTGCATGAAAGCAAAAAATAATTAAAAATAAAAATCTGAAAAGTGTGCCCATTGTTCCCGGTCTTCCCTAGACCGTGTCTGTGGTAAAGCACGAAAACGTTGACGAAAAATTGATATATTTGTATGACAAATAATATACAAATCGACATTCAAATATTATAGTTGTACATACAAATATTTTTCAATGTTTCATTCGTGGGCTATTGCCTACTCCTCTTGAGAGGCTACAATAAAAAAAAAAAAACAATCAGTGTGAAAAACTAGAGCAAAACTACGAATTGTTATTTTTCAAATGAAAATTGATTAAATTGCGGTCATTTCAGAATGAAGTGTTGAATTGAGACTTATTTTCAAAAATGTGAAATTCGGAAGTGCATCCGCTTACATTTTATTTTTCTATTCGATCACATATTCTCATGTATGAAATGTAAGCAATATAATTGCGACACGAAGAAGCATCTGCGGGCAAGCGTAAATCGCAGACTCACCTCGTCTCGGCGTACCTTAACACCCTAAAAACGTACTTTCCAATAGTGTATAACGTCATTTACGTCCATTACCTACCACATTTATCCCAGCGTCTCTAATAAATACCACAAAATTACTTCGGTAAGGGTTACCCCTCCCTTTCATAGGGGAACGAATCGAATGAATTGTCAAATACGTTGTCCATAATACCGTTAATAAGTTGGTCACGTCGGAGAATTAAGAAGCATTAAGGGAAAATAGTTGATATTTGAACGTATCATAGAGCCAGAGAATTACCTCGTTTTTTAAAGGATATGAATTCGAAAAAAAAAAATTTCCACCCTGAGTTTCTCCCGGCAAAATCTCATTTTAGTGTCAGTAGGTATGAAAGTTGGAATATTCACCGGGACTTCAGTTCCATTGTTGCATTAGGTTGAGGCCGGAAATCGAAGTAACACCCAGAAGCAATAGAAGAGCAGAATAGATTACTGCAAATGTGAGTTTTGCCGTTGCTGCTGCGTCGTGGTCCATAGAAACATGATTGTGAATGAGAAGAACGTTACTACATTGAAAATGACAATGCACCGATATACTTACTTGAGGAATTACGCTCCAAGTTACGGTTGCTGGACAACTGAACAGTGGACGACGCAAGCTGGCTGACTCCCCCACTCATTTTTCGGTCAATTTATAATACTGTGCGACGGCACACTTGGTACCTCAAAAATTTTTCACCAGCAGGGCATTCCGGGATATCACTCCGATGTTGCAGATTAGTGTCACAAAGCGGATGATGCAAGACGAGGTCCTGTAATATTGATTGAATCATTGGCTACGTGACAGCAGCGCAACCGATTCTGGCGAAATTTATTTTCAGTGCAAGAGATCAATGTGTTCTTGATTGGATTAATCGCAAGCGAATTGCATTCTTTCATATCGAATTATTACGCCGATACTGCGGAATGATTGTTAATATTATCATTTATACCGGGATTGTAGTCAAAATGAAATATTGGATCGAAAAATCGATGCATCAAGGATCGTGATTCCGTGAATATTTTGAGCTCTCCTGTGGGAATTAGTTAAAATCTTTTTCATCATAATATCACCTGGACGGGCGGCGTTGACTTCGCTGGGGTCACGTGCTCCTCAAACGGCCTTGAGTGTTAGAAATATGTGTGCATATCAGATCTGCGACAAAAAAATAAATGCGTCTTTAGGAATGTCTTTGCTATGGAGTTTTATTCATCGGGTTAACGTGTGCTTAGGTGCTGTCTGTTGTGATGTTACTGTTTGTGAAGCTGCGTCTACAATGGAGCGACGCGACGCGTACGTTCTGACGTCACACGTAAGATTTTGCTGGGTGACGTCAGCGCGTATGCGTCGCGTCGACGCGTTGGTACCCCATTGTAGACTCAGCCTGGCGGGGGAGCGGGGTCGATCACGAACGTTCCGTTACATCAAGATCACGTGTAATCTTCCGTAAGATTACAATGAATATAAATCAGGGTTTTTACACACCTGGAAAACCGTGAATAGTCAGGGATTCTTATAGGGAGTCTGAAATTCTGACATTTGTGTGGCTGAGTGTCATAACTCAGGTTCAGGTCAAAGGTTTTCTCACACCCCGGAAGTCAATGGTCTCTCATTTTTCAACTCAGGAGGTTCAGGAGAAAAATTGAAAGAAAATCGATCTTGTAGGAAACGGTACCCGGATCAATTGTTTTGCCTTTGAATCCAGTTCTCAGTAGTCATACTGGTTCAGACTATCTGTGAATTATTGTAGCTTGTTATGCTCGCTTTGCTTTCAGTATTTTTCTAATTATTTCCATCAATAACATCCCATAAGATAAAAATTGATACACGATATATTCCACAGCGTGAATTTTCGACAAACCTGAAGATTTCAAAAAACAAAATATTGAATCGAATTTTCGAGAGTATCTTAAGAAAAAAAAAACAGATTGAATAAAATCGATAACACTTTCGGTTCGGTGGGTGTAACTTTGTTTAATTCAAGTCTATGATACCGAAAATCTCGATTTCCAGAAAAGTTGACAGTTTCAGGTATAAATCTTCCCAGTATCATATGGAAAAAGTACAAACTTATTCTGGAAAACACTTAGAGAAGTCAGGGAATTTCTGAACCATAATCTTATAACAGCACTGAATCGAATGTCACCGTTTTCAGAGTTACAAAAAGTCTGCACACTATAAATGACAACTTCTTTGTTAATAAAAAATCTCAAAAAATACCATTGTTTCGTTACGTTACGTATTCACCAATCTTACGCAGCGTTACTGGCGGCGAGGGGAAGGGGAGGGGAGTTCAAAATCACCAAAAACGGCGTTGTGTGATAGTTGAATGTCGACTTGTACATTACTTGTAATACAAATATATCATTCTTTAGTTAACGTTTTCGTGCTTTACCGCAGCCACGGTCTACTGTCGTGTCTTATGGCAAAATCGAATTTTTATGTGAAATACACACATTTTTTATCGTCGTTGGAAGTCTCGATGCCAGACTTGCGGAGGTTACCTTTGGTGCGTTATGTGCACAGAATCAACCAATCCTCTTGAATCGCCTCGCTGGTGGGAGAATTTTGAGGTGCCACTTGTGCCCCCGCACTGCAGTATTATAAATTGTCCGGGAAATGAGTAGGGAAGTCAGTTAGCTCGAGTCGTCCACCGTTCAGTTTATCAGCTCCATAAACCGTAACTTCAAACGTTAATTCTCAAGTGAGTATATCGACGAATCGTCTCATGCTAAAATACTGTCAATGAAATAACGTTATATTACGTTACGTATTATATAACGTTTTTCTATATAGACGAAGACGCAGGAACAATGGCAAAATCAACTATTGCAGTAACCTATACTGCTCTTTTATTCCTTTTGGCTGTCACCATGACTTCTGGGCTTAGGGATATATGCGTCGAAAATTACTCTTCATGGGTGGTAAATATCTGAACTTTTATACCTACTGACACTGAAATGCAAAAAAGTACGGTGCATGAGATTCCGACGGGAAAAACCCACCAGGGTGGAAAAATGTTTCATTTTGTTTCAAAATTCACATCCCAAAAAAATCGGGGTCATTGTCCGAGTCTAATACATACCTTGAATATGATCAACGATTTATCCCTAATTCTTCAACGTAATCAAGTTGTTTACGGTATTATGTACAACGTGTTCGAAAATTAATTCAATTCATTTTCTCATGAAACCAGAAAGTTTTTCTCGAAGTCGTGTATTTTGAGTGAGGCGTTTACGCCATGTATAATTTTTATGAAGTCAATCATTGCCCTTTTCTTCAGTTTCATCGCATTTATAGACACCTGACAATGAATTAACATTCCACACAGGATTATTTTACACGGCGTTATTGTTCACGGGCTTCGTTTTGCACATAAAAAAGGCATGGTTTTAAACCTAGTCGACAGGGCCATCTCATTGTCGGACGAGAGATTCCACAAACAGAATCTTTTACTTGTTAAGTCGTTTCTGTCACAAAACGGTTACCCATTTCCGTTCTTTGAGCCTCTCATCACCAAAAGACTTCACTCACTGAGAGCCAAGGCTAGGTTGTCTCCACCCGTACCTGTATTTATCACGCTCACTAATACGGATGGTCACACCACAGTAATCTGGTCTACACCGTCTGACTTTGATTCCAAGAAACGCTGGGTGTCGTTACCCTATGTAAAAGGCTTTTCTGAAAAGTTCGCGAGTTGCCTTAAAAAATTTGACGTCCGTTCCATCCCCATGATCAACAACAACTTAAGCCGGTTATTTATCAAAGGTAAAGACAAACTCCCATTAAGCTCCCAAACTAATGTTGTCTACCGCACTCAATGCAAAGGATGCTCCGCTTCTTATGTAGGTGAGACTAAGCGTGCCCTACAAACACGCATAGAAGAACATGAATCCAACATTAAAAAAGCTACAGATTCACATTCAGTGCTGTCCAAACACCGTACTGGAGAAAAACACACCTTTGATTGGGACGGGGTCAAGATCCTTGACAAAGAACCAGTTTGGCACAAACGCATTTTATCCGAAATGCTACATATTCACTTACAACCTAATCCACTAAATATAAAAAATGATACAAAAAAATTACACCAACCCTACTCTAATATGCTGACGAGATTACGCGCTAAGAGTTGTTCTGATTTGTGAAAGTTGTCGGTTGTTAGCGGGACGATTAGGTACCACGGTTCCACGTTTGAAATTCCCTCCTATTGATATCGTTGCCTGTATCGAGTGATATTTCTGATCATCGATTAGGTTAGATACTCTCACGATCGACTGCCTTGTATTGTAGCGTCAACGTCTGTTGACAAACATTTGTCCGTGGCGCTGTCAACTGGCCCGCAATGGGTTACAATTTTTTAATTCGAACTACCCGTTATTTTTTATCACCTCGACTCATTGGACTGTTTTTACTACTATATTTTGACTTTGCCGCCCCCCTCTTCTTGTCTTATCTTCTGATTCGTAAGTTATCCGCCCTAATGGCATATGAAGTGTTCCTACCTGACCCGCTACCAATCTTCATCTATGTTATGTGTTTAGGTGTACGAACGTTACTTATATTTGAACCCGATGACTAACGTGTGTTGTTCGGTTCTCTACCGCTTCTCGATCATGACCCGCTGATTATGTTTAAGGTATTGTTCACAATTTTTGTCGCACCATTTTCATGAATTTATATTGTTATACATTTAGCCACGTTATTTTAATTTTTCTGTTTCAATAAAGTTCCTGATGAGGATGACAGACAGTCATCGAAACGTTGGACCGTAAACTTCGGTTTTTTTTTCTTGACTCGAAGATCGCCATTCCTTAATAATAATGATACATAGATTCGCTCGTCGACCGGGGTTGGTGCGCTTACGTATAATCTTCCGTAAGATTACAATGAATATGAATCAGGGTTGTTACACACCTGGAAAACCGGGAATAGTCAGGAAATCTTATAGCTATTGAGGGTTAGAATGATAAAGGACAGCCAATCACACAACGTGCATGACTCTTATCGATAGTAGCAACACAGATGGTGTACATGTAATTTGATTCGGGTCATTTAGTGAGATTCTGGTTTTGTAACAACTAAAAAGTTAGCATATTGCAAGGAGCAGAAGGAAATGCTATCGATCGTGTACGACAATAATTCCGTGCACAGTAACGCTCTGTGAATAAGAAACTTGCGTTGAATGATGCCACGTGCACCATCATGCCGTGTCTGATAATCTTGTGTGATAAAGTAGAATACTTTCCGAAGCAAATTCAATTTAAGCGAATGTATACCCTCTCCAAGGGTTTTTGGTTGGATCGGGACGAATTGTATGAAACTCAGGAGAAACCGTAGCCATGACGACGTTACCGATTAATCGACAGTAGTCTCACGGTTCTCTTCATTACCATTTCAGTGTGGCAACGGCGCAATATGCTGCTCGACATATTGCTTTCACGGCGTATGTCAACCTACAGGATAAGACAGGCTGTATCCCTCGACGAATCCAAATGTAGGAAACCGAATAATTCGAGTGATATAAAAGCAAAACTTTTAGTTTCCAACCTTAAAGTTTTGATTGCATATAACTCGAATTGATCGGTATCCTACGTATGAATGTATTCCTCAGCTTAGGAGGGGCTAATGATATCTTTACTTTCCATATAAAAATGTGATCGAATTCCAAAATAAAATGTAAATGGATGCATTTCGTTGTTGTGTAATTATTGGATCCCAAACACAAATAATCATATTTCTCTGGCCATAGTATGGATTGGTATTGGTATCCATCTCATATGTACAAGTCAAACAATATGACAATACATCTATACAATATACCAATATATCTGTCAGAGCTTACAGCATTTTCGACAATGATACGATGTAATCGAAACGTACTGCCGAATGCACTTTCCACTACTTATGAATGAACATTGATCACACGTACCTCAGTTTGTAACGTTTGTGATGTAATTCGGCCCGAACTTCGCTCAGTTCCTCATATAGTTGCATTACTATGCATGTCGCGGGCGGTGGACGCTTTGCTCATTACTAATTGTAAGTAAACTTTGGTAGTCTTTATCTACGGCTGAAGTTTATTCATATGATGTCCAACAGTATTTCCTTCAAATATAAGACATAACTCACTTTCATCCAAACGGAGAAGAATTTCGGCATACTAAGTATTCATGCGAGTCCCTCGATGGGTAGCTAGAAAGGTATGAAACCGATCGGGTTGAAGTCTACAACATCGACAAAACAACGCGCAGAGAAAACTGTTGTGACCTGACCATAGTGTACCTTGAAAAGTGTCATCAATTTCGGCGTGCAGTGATGTAACTGAAAGGAACGAATGAACTACCAGTCCAAATTTCGATTATTGACTTCATCTTGACGGCTGGTATCATGATTTGAACATTGCGGAGTCACTGTTTTGTCATTTCGTTTCTGATTCTTAGTGTTAACTGTCTGATTATTGACTTTTCGGATATCTATTTATCCTGTGAGACACCTATTCACCTCATAAGTATATACTGATACTGTAAAATTTACGTGAGATATGAATACAAACTCTGAACGAGCATACATTGTTTCTGATTAATTTCACATTCTCGCACCGTGGCTCACGTGAGCATCGTGTACCTTGAAACGTCGAGTTTTCTGGTGATTTATCTTAATTAAATTTCACAAAAATATAGGGACCAAGTTATCTGGCCCACAGATTTAGGAATAATGACGTGACAACTGGTGACGAGATTTTGAGGAATTTGGTCTCAATCAACGCGGTTTCTCTCGCGGCTTCTCCAAATTTGAAACTGAAGAGATTCTGGCTTTGCTCGTTTTAGTGCTCTTCGGATTATCCAAATAACAAAATTGGAGGAAAAAAAGATAATATCTTGAGAACGGATGAACAGATTTTGACGGAAATTGTTACCCTCAAGTTTTTTTCCGGCTGAATAAAAAATCTGACCGCACTCGGATTCTGATTGGAAGTGGTAACCATAGGTTTCTTGGGTCGCTGATCATGCATTCGTCCTCGAATTTTCTAAAGTTCAAATGAGTTGGTGATTGTTTATTCTGGTACATACAAAAAATAGTAAGTCAGAAGGAAGATTCACATTTTGTCGAATAGAGTTTTTGAATCCCCCGATTTCATGCTTTCATGGTTTCGTGGTTGCATGAAACAAAGAAGTTTTCCGATATATATCTTCGGAATTCCATCTAGAATTGCGCTGTTGGTTCCTCTTCCGCGCTCGTGACGCGTAGGCTTTGCTATCAGTGAAAACAAGTGAAAACCGGGTACGGTCGGTAAAGAAGAGTAAAAAATACACTGAGAAAAGAGTTTTCTTGTTGTTAACAAAGTTAACGAATCGTATTTTCGTATATGAGCAAATATACATTCAGTCAAAGCTAAGAAATCATTCATTTGAGTGATATTTCTTTGTCTCAAATAAAGATTTCTTAATAGTTAACGAATCATCAATTTCCTTAAAATTCGCATCCAGTTATATCAGACGGTCAAACACGATAATGAAATGAGGATTTCTTAATAGTTAAGAAATCTTGTATTCCTCTTCAAACCGCACGTCTGTTGTTTCAGCAGACCGATCGTGAAGTTCAACTATTAATAATAAATAAATTGTGCTTTTCTATCAGTGCAGTTATCCACGAATGATGATCTTTTTTTGGCCAATCAGGTATTGACTGAGAAGTCACGTCCCATTTTTTTTAACGTGATAAGTGACTGTTGGAATGTCTTCCTATTTCCACCGAAAAAGATAGTGCATGCCTAAAATATGCTGCCCAAACAATGCCCAAGAACGGGTTCGCCTCGAGCTTAGAATGACGCGCCTCACGTCGGTGAATGTATTATGCCTGGCGCGCTTTTACTCGCGAGAGTGTAGCTAGAGTATTCAGCGCCGCTCTCACCTCTAGCGGCAAGCGTATAACAGATTACTACGCACGAATTACATTAAATCTCAAACCCTCGTGTAAGATTTGTTGACTGTTAATAAATCTGTATTTGAGGAGACATGGTGTGATTTTTGTCTCAAACGAATGCTTTATTTATTGCGAATACTACGGAATTTCCACAGTAGTTGAAACAACATCTATATTCAGTTCATGTTAAGATATTCTTTAACAGCTAACGAATATTTCGCGAAATTTTTAAATAAATGCGTTTATTTGGTACATATTAAAATCAGCATTCTTTTATGTAACTAGTATACTAAGCCGCCGAAGATTTTATAGCGAAGAATAAGCATTAAGCCTTTCACGGCTACACCCTATTTAAGCCACCCATCTCCCAATATGAGAAACACTATACCTATAGCTTCAAGTTCTAATGTAACTATCTACCCTTACCTGGTGAGACAACTCATCGTATAAAGTACTGTACTTTACAAACGATTAAATAAATAAACGAATAAAATAAATATAACCAATCTTAAAAATAAAAAATTACAATATAAACTCTTATAAATTTCGAAAACGCTGAGTTCAATACGTGCGTTGACACTTAGATTCTGTAGGCTCGAGTAAAGGACCGCATGCGCCAATATTACGTACTGCATATCCGCCACTGATCATGAGCAGGCGCTTGCGGAGATGTACTCCCGATATAGTCTCTAAACTTGTCACACACTCTCACTACGTCTGTAACTGATTATACTTCTACGGTTCTTTATTATAAAAAATCGAAAGAAATGACTATCTGACTCTAGTTTGGAACGCAATTCGAATTCGACTGGAAATTAATATGAAATCTTTGAATGAAAAACTACACGTGCAACTTATGGATTCTAATATGTTCAATTCAGCTTAATGAATATGGAGTAGAAGTCCATAGGTGTCACAGTCAGTTGTTAGCGAAACCTTTTTTATTAAGACGACGTTTTATGACCTTTTTTATAACTCTAACTAGCTTATTTTACGTAATCAATGACTTGTCTCATAACATAACCTCTGTCCATAATTTTGAATTGTAACGGTTTGTTAGGTTTGTACCGATATTGATCATATCTACACAGTGTTAGTAATAAGATATATGTATTTTTAACTATTAGCTCATGACGTATTGTGTATATCCACAGACCTGAAGATGATCGGCCATGCTCCGGTCGAATTTCGCTAACAAATGACTGTTACACCCATGAACTTCTACTCTATAATCTACAACAGTCAAGCATCTCTATTATTAATGAATATGGACATTCATTCTTCAATCATTCCGTGTGATCATATTAATTCAACAATATCATATATCATACTGATAACAAATTACTACATTCATTCTTATAAAAATTTAGGTTTCAGAAATAGAGTCAAATCTGACTGACTAAACAATGTTAGCGTCAGCAAGACTCGTGAGTTCTCCGTACTGACCTGCAGATGTAAGACTATCCTAGCCTAGTTATCGGGGTTCGCGTGACTTTTGGTCAGTTAAGGTGAGATGGACCTCGATATGATTTACACTTGCAATTTTCAAACGCTATATTTTCTCAGCCAAAACACATTCGTTTGATGTGAAATAGATATCAGTGACGTAAAGAAACTCAATGAAGGGCCTGCCAATCGTGGATTTTCGAAAATCGAGACGTAATAACAGTTTTTTTTAACAATATTGTTCTGTAATCCAAGGAAGTGCTGCCTCTCTCCACGAGGGGCAGCAGGCCCTTCATTGAGTTTCTCTACGTCACTGATATCAATTTCACATCAATCGAATGTGTTTTGGCTGAGAAAATAGCGTTTGAAAATTCCAAGTGTAAATCATATCGAGGTCACGTGACAGTGTACTTACATTACTAAAAGATTATAATATTCTCGAATTTTCTTGAGAACTGTTTCAACAAATCACGATGAATAATGAAAATGAACAATGAATTCAGAAAACGATAACACTAAAGTGCAAATGTGAGAAAATAGAAAACATTTTTTATCGACGTTGGAAGACGTTATCAATGCCAGATTTGCGGAGATTACCTCGTATTGCTTTATCCGCAAATAATTGACGAATCGTCTTGGATCGCCCAGCGTCTCCCGTATCTTTGATTTTTCAACTATTCCATCGTTGTGTATCGCCGTTTTTAGAGGCGAACTTTACAGGTTTTTTCTATGAAGTTGTTTTTCAAGATTCCATCCTCTATTTGCAGAGAAAAACCGAAGTTATTGTCATTAACCCGAAAATTAAAAGTTGCGTTTTCACTAGATCTCTACGTTTTGAGGTCAAGAGAATGACCTACGACCATTTCCAGATCGACGTCTGTGTACAGTGTAAGTATTTACATGAATGTACGTAACGATTCAATAAAAGCTAGTGACCAGATTTTGATGAATTCAGTCGCAATCGACGCGATTTTTCCAAAATTGAAACTAACGAGATTCTGGCTTTGTTCTTTTCAGTGCTCTTCGAATTATCCAAATAACAAAATTGAAGAAAAAGGTAATATCTTCAGAACAAATGAACAGATTCTGACAGAAATTTTTACCCCCAAGTTTTCTTGGATTGATGGTAACGAACTTGAGGCCAGTATCGCGGAATTCGAAGTGATGATTTCAATATGCGGGTAAAAAATTTGACCGTACTAGGATTCTGATTGGAAGTGCTAACCATAGGTTTCTTGAGTTGCTGATCATGAATTCGTCTTCGAATTTTTTAAAGTTCAAATTAGTTGGTGATTGTTTATTCTGGTACGTACAAAAATAGTAAGTCAGAAGAAAGATTCACATTTTTTCGAATAGAGTTTTTGAATCCCCCGATTTCAAATCAGGCCGGATGTCACAACTGATTGTTTCCCCACCTGCCATGCCTTTGGAGTGGTCTATATAATTAAATATATCCGGCAGCTAGTCAGATTCAACTGGAAATGCCAATCGGATGTAGGTTGCAGGTGGATAATGGTAATTTGCGGTGAGTGGTAATCGCGTGATCCGCTGCAAGCGTCTCGCATCACCCTGAGCTGCGGTTTCCGGAATAGCTAACAAACTAGCCAAAGAAGGTGAAAACTTTTGTCCTAGACTTTGGACTATCAATCTCCTTTGACCACATGATTTTTCACTGTCTGGAAAACAGTAACGTGGAATAGATTAACGACGAACCCAACATAACTTCGCCGAACTCAAATATTTGGAAATTATGGTGACCGTTGGGTATTCAACAATATCCTACCGCTGCCACCAGCGTCACAGGAGTGAAACTCGAGTCAATATTTTGTTACATTTATCGAAAGAATTGAGAGAGACAATCGAATCAAGATTGGGCTGGTTGCATGATTGGTTTTTGGTGAGAGGTACTCAATTCGGTCTTGTATAAATTTGAGGGTTCTGAAACCCCGCCAAAATCCATAGATGTAGACTGGTTCACCAGATCAAGTCAGCGGGTCTGGGAATACTTGAAGATATTGAGTTATCCAACCGGGTAATTGATCATTATTCGGTTTATCCGTCTCTCACGGATATGACGACACGTTAGTCCAACGATCCTCTGGTTTGTGGAAGTTTAGGGTTTCCCCAAATGGCCTGCTTAATTGCACCGATCTATCCTAGTGCGGGGGCTACTCGGCGGTAAAGTAGTGACGCAAATATCAACCGGATCATGCTTCTCACCAACCGACCCATATGGAAATCTGGAACATACTCTTCGTTGTGGTGCGAATTCATCAGATTCTCCAACAACCAGTTCCCTACACTCATTAACCTATAACCCAAAGGTCGCCATTAATTGCTTGGGAAAAATCGGTGAGATAATTATCCTAAGAATCGGAAGCACGTTTGCAAGTATTTTCAGAAACGGATGTATGCGAACACAGTTTTTGGTATGCAGGATTCCAGGTGATCCGACAAACCGATAAGGGCAAAATTCGCACCGGATACTATGTATATTTGTTTCGAAGATGTGCAAATAAGCTTTTGAGCGTAATCCTGCTTCCGGTTCAGAGCAGGCAGTCCCTAACTCTGCCATTTGTAGGCAGGATCGTTGAAAACGGAGTGCCTTATACATTCGCTATATCGCAAAAAACGTCGGATCGAATAAAAATCCTCAAACCATATGGGAAGCACGTTTTGTCACGTGGGGAGTTGTTTTCAAGCATTTTTGAGAGTGACGGATGTGAAGCCCCGATTTCTTGTGAACACAGTTCCAGCCAAACCGCCAAACCGATTCCAATGAAATTTGCACAGGATACTGTTTTTACTCTGAAGATGTGAAAATTTCCTTGTGTACCCGATCCGACTTTCGGTTCAGAAATGGCGATTGCTAACTTTGTCCGTTTCAAAGACACAATAGCGAGCTTTGGAATACAGCCTCCTAATCACAAATCAGAAATTTCGGAATTTTTGAGGATTTTTCCAGCACCTGTATCTCGTGGCCAACTGGTTGAAGTTTCTTATAAACAAAGTTTCAGCCAAACCGCTGAACCTATTTTAAAGAAATTCGCAGAGAATACTGTTTCCACGTCGAAGATGTGCAAATAAGTTTCACAACCCGATCCGACTTCCGGTTTAGAAACGGCGGTCGCTAACTGTGTCAATTTTGAAGTTACAGTAGCGAGCCTTGAAATACTGTCTATTAGTTTGGTATCAAAATTTTGAAATTTATAAGGGATGTTGAACACTGTCTCAAAACAAGCTAGCACTGTGTGATCGTGCCTCACGCGAAAAAGCGATGAGCTTTTTGGTTAAAACGGTCTAGTTTCCTATTAAAATTGACAAAAATGCGGCCATTTCAAAATGAAGTGCCAAATCGAGCCTTCTTTGGGAGAATGTGAAATTTTCAATTGCATCCGCGCACATTTTATTTTTATTTAAACAAAAAATGTAAACATATAATTAATGCTTACGGTCGGACCCGGGCTGACACTTTTGCGAAAAGATGTAGCATCTCTTCGAGCCGCAATCTGCGTTGTGGTAACACTGTTATCGTAATGAAGAGAACTGTGAAACTGCTGTTGATTAATCGGTAACGTAGTCATAGCCACGGTTTCTTCTGAGTTTCATACAATTTGTCCCGATTCAACCAAAAACCCCTGGAGAGGGTATGCATTCTACTTTATCAGACAAAATTATTATAACGAAGCCCGTGAACAATAACGCCGTGTAAAATAATGAACCCTTGTAAAATAATCCTGTGTAGAATATTCATTCATCGGCAAGTGTCCACAAACGCGACAAAACTGCAAAAAAAAAAAAAATGAAACAACAAAACCGCAGACACAGGATAAAAAGGCAATGATGAACTCTAAAGTTATACACGGCGTGAAGGCATTACTCGGAATACACAACTTCGAGAAAAATGCGAACGAAGAAAGCGAAATCTGTCTGCTTTCGTAGGGGAATGAAGTGAATGAATGGTCAAATTAGTTGTGCATAATACCGTTGAATACGTTCAGTAGTATTAGACCCAGAGAATTACTTCGTTTTTTACGGATATGAATTCGAAAAAAAGATTTTTCCACCCTGAGTTTCTCCCGGCAAGATCTCATTTTAGTGTCAGTAGGTATAAAAGTTGGAATATTCACCGGTACTTTAGTCCCATTGTTGCATAAGTTGATACCGGGAATCGAAGTAACACCCAGAAGCAAGAGAAGAGCAGAATAGATTAGTGCAAATGTGAATTTTGCCATTGCTGCTGCGTCGTGGTCTATAGAAACATGATTGTGAATGAGAACGAAGAACGTTACTTCATTCACGTTTTTCTGAGGAATTACGCTTAAAGTTACGGTTGCTGGAGCTGCACAACTGAACAGTGGACGACGCAAGCTGACTTCTCCCACTCATTTTTCGGTCAATTCATAATAATGTGCGACGGCACACGAGGTACCTTAACATTTTTCCACCAGCAGGCATTCCGGAATATCACTCCGATGTTGCAGATTAGTGTCACAAAACGGATTATGCAAGACGAGGTCCTGTAAAATTTATTAAATCTTTGCCTACCTGACAGCAGCGCAACCGATTCTTGCGAAATTTATTTTCAGTGCAAGAGATCAATGTGTTATTGATAGGATCAATCGCAAGCGCATTGCGTTATTTCATATCGAATTATTACGCCGATACTGCGGAATTATTGTTAATATTATCATTGATACCGGAATTGTAGTCAAAATGAAATATTGGATCAAAAAAATCGATGAATCGGAGAATCGTGATTCCGTGAATATTTTTAGCTCTCCTGTGGAAATTAGTTAAAATCTTTTTCATCATAATATCATAATATCACCTGGACGGCGTTGACTTCGCTGGGATCACGTGCTCCTCAAACGGCCTTGAGTGTTGGAAATATGTGTCCATATCAGATTTGCGATAAAAAAATAAATGCGTCTTTAGCAATGTCTTCGCTAAGGAGTTTTATTGATCGGGTAAACGTGTGCTCAGGTGCCTTTCAAGTATCACGTAACGCTTCAGGGGGGGAGGGGGGCTCTGGCCAAATGTTACTGTTTGTGATGGGGGGGCGGGGTGGATCACGAACGTTCCGTCACATCAAAATTACGCATAATCTTCCGTAAGATCACAATGAACATGAATCAGGGTTGTTACATACCTGGAAAACCGTGAATAGTCAGGGATTCTTACAGGGAGTCTGAAATTCTGACATTTGTGTGGCTGAATGTCATAACTCAGGATCAGGTCAAACCATTTCTCACACCCCGGGAGTCAATGGTCTCTCATTTTTCAACTCAGGAGGTTCAGGAGAAAAATTGAAAGAAAATTGATCCTGTAGGAAACGATACCCGGATCAATTGTTTCGCCTTTGAATCCAGTTCTCAGTAGTCATACTGGTTCGGACTATCTGTGAGTTATTGTAGCTTGTTTTTGCTTTCAGTATTTTTCTAATTATTTCGTTAATGTCCCATAAGATGAAAATTGATGCACGATATATTACACAGCGTGAATTTTCCACAAACCTGAAGATTTCAAGACACAAAATATTGAACCGAATTTTCGGGAGTATCTTAAGAAGAAAAAAAACAGGTTAAATAAAATCGATAACACTTTCGGTTCGGTGGGTGTAACTTTGTTTAATTCAAGTGTATGATACCGAAAATCTCGATTTCCAGAAAAGTTGACAGTTTCAGGTATAAATCTTCCCAGTATCGTATGGAAAAAGTACAAACTTATTCTGGAAAACACTTAGAGAAGTCAGGGAATTTCTGAACCATAATCTTATAACAGCACTGAATCGAATGTCACCGTTTTCAGAGTTACAAAAAGTCTGCACACTATGAATGACAACTTCTTTGTTAATAAAAAATCTCAAAAAATACCATTGTTTCGTTACGTTACGTATTCACCAATCTTACGCAGCGTTACTGGCGGCGAGGGGAAGGGGAGGGGAGTTCAAAATCACCAAAAACGGCGTTACGTAATATTTGAATGTCGACTTGTATTATATTTAGGATACTAATATATCATTCCGACGTCAACGCTTTCGTGCTTTACCGCAGACGCGGTCTGCTGTCGTGCCATATCGCGCAATGTAATTTTCATTTGGAATACAAACATTTTTAATTTGCGCTGGAAGTGTCGATGCCACACTTGCGAATGTTACCTCATATTGCTTCATGTGCACAGAATCAACCAATCCTGTTGAATGGCCTCGCGGGTGGGAGAATTTTGAGGTGCCACTTGTGCCGCCGCACAGTATTATAAATTGACCGGGAAATGAGTAGGGAAGTCAGTTAGCTCGAGTCGTCCACCGTTCAGTTTTGCAGCTCCATAAACCGTAACTCCGAACTTTATTTCTCAAGTGAGTATATCGACGCATCGTCTCATGCTAAAATGCTGGCAATGAAATAACGTTCTTATTAGTGAAGTCTGGTAATATTTAGACGAAAACGCAGCAGCAATGGCGAAATCAACTCTTGCAGTAACCTTTACTGCTCTTTTATTCCTTTTGGCTGTCACCATGACTTCTGGGCTTAGGGACATATGCGTCAAAGATAAATCTATATGGATAGTAAGTATCTAAACTTTTATGTTTGTTGTTGACAATGAATTAATTAACATTCCACACATGATATTTTACACGGCGTTATTGTTCACGGGCTTCGTTTTGCACAGCTTTATACCTGCAGATATCCTCTGATGAAATATGATTTTGTGAAAAACCACAACTAGGTGGTGGATAACCTCGATCATAGATACATATAGATTCGCTCGTCGACCGGGGTTGGTGCGCTTACGTATAATCTTCCGTAAGATTACAATGAATATGAATCAGGGTTGTTACACACCTGGAAAACCGGGAATAGTCAGGGAATCTTATAGCCATTGAGGGTTAGAATGATAAAGGATAGTCAATCACACAACGTGCATGACTCTTATCGATCGTAGCAACACAGATGCTGTACATTTTTTATTCGGGTCATTTAGTGAGATTCTGGTTTTGTAACAATTAAAAAGTTCGCATATTGCAAGAAGCAGAAAGAAGTGCCATCGATCCTGTACGACAATAATTCCGTGCACAGTAACGCTGTGTGAATAAAAAACTTGCGTTGAATGATGCCACGTGCACCATCATGCCGTGTCTGATAATCTTGTGTGGTAAAGTAGAATATTTTCCGAAGCAAATTCAATTGAGGCGAACGTATTGTCCCGATCCAACCAAAAACCCTTGAAGAGGGTTTTTGGTTGGATCGGGACGAATTGTATGAAACTCAGGAGAAACCGTAGCCATGACTACGTTACCGGTTAATCGACAGTAGTCTCACGGTTTTCTTTATTACCATTTCAGTGTGACAGCAACGCAATATGCTGCTCGAAAAATTGCCAGGGCGGCGAATGTGTTCCAGCTTCCACACCTCGTCCCGGATAAGACAGGCTGTATCCCTCGACGAATCCAAATGTAGGAAACCGATCAATTCGAGTGATATAAAAGCAAAACTTTTAGTTTCTAACCTGAAAGTTTTAGTTGCATATAACTCGAATTGATCAGTTTCCTACCTATGAATGTATTCCTCAACTTAGGAGGGGCTAATGATATGTTTACTTTCCATATAAAAATGTGATCGAATTCTAAAATAAAATGTAAATGGATGCATTTCATTGTTGTGTAATTATTGGATCCCAAACACAAATAATCACGTTTCTCCGGCCATAGTATGGATTGGTATTGTTATCCATCTCATATGATGTACAAGTTAAACAATATCTGTCAGAGCTTACAGCATTTTCGACAATGAGACGATGTAATCGAAACGTACTGCCGAATGCACTTTCCACTACTTGTGAATGAATATTGATCACACGTACCTCAGTTTGTCGCGTTTGTGATATAATTTGGCCCGAACTTCGCTTAGTTCCTCATGTTGTTGCATCACTATGCATGTCGCGGGTGGTGGAAGCTTTGCTTAGTAAGTAAACTTTGGTACTCTTTATCTATGGCTGAAGTTTATTCATATGTCCAACAGTATTTCCTTTAAATACAAGACATAACTGACTTTCATCCAAACGGAGAAGGTTTTCGGCATATGTACTGAGTATTCATGCGAGTCCTTCGATGGGTACCTAGAAAGGTATGAATCCGATCGGGTTGAAGTCTCCAACGTCGACGAAACAACGCGCAGAGAAGACTGTTGTGACCTGACCATATAGTGTACCTTGACAAGTGTCGTCGGATTATCCAAATAACAAAATTGGAGGAAAAGAAGATAATATCTTGAGAACGAATGAACAGATTTTGACGGAAATTGTTACCCTCAATTTTTTTCCGGCTGAATAAAAAATCTGACCGCACTCGAATTCTGATTGGAAGTGGTAACCATAGGTTTCTTGGGTCGCTGATCATGCATTAGTCCTCGAATTTTCTCACGTTCAAATTAGTTGGTGATGGTTTATTCTGGTACATACAAAAAATAGTAAGTCAGAAGGAAGATTCACATTTTGTAGAATCGAGTTTTTGAATCCCCCGATTTCAAATCAGGCCGGATGTCCCAACTGATTGTTTCCCCACCTGCAATGCCCTTGGAGTGGTCTATACAATTAAATATACCCGACAGCTATTCAGATTCAACTGGGAATGCCAATCGGATGTAGGTTGCAGGTGGATAAAGGTGATTTGCGGTCAGTGGTAATCGCGTGATCCGCCGGCGTCTCGCGGTACCCTGAGCCAGTGCTGCCAACCCTCTGATGGCAACAGGCCGTACTCAGAGTGAAAATGCCGTATTTAAAAATGTCAGGACCGTACAATGATTTCGCGGAGCACATTTTTTATCTTTGTATCCTATGGTCGTATATTTTCCACTATTCTGCATTTTTTCTCAAGGACTAGACAAGTTTTCCATCAAATTATTGACATTTTTACGTTCACGAATATTTCGAAATAAATTCTAAAGATTGTGAATTTTTCAATTACGCGAAGCAGTTGCTAGGGACTTGGAGAAAACATTATTTTATTTATGTTTTGATGAATAATCAAAAACATATATGATCGGACATGTGAATCAATGGGACAGTTTCCCCATACTTCTCTACTTCATCCTAGTTTGAAATGTGAGAGGTTAGTCAGAAAATGACCTAAATTTTTAGAATTTGTCCAGGACCGTACATTTAGGTACGGTCGAGCAACTGGACCGTATGACCGTACAGTAGGCGAAATTACCGTACAAATACGGTCCTGACCGTACGGTTGGCAACACTGCCCTGAGCTGCGGTTTCCGTAATAGCGAACAACCTAGAAACAAGGTGAAAACTTTTGTCCTAGAATTTGGACTATCAATTTTCCTTTGACCACATGATTTTTCACTGTCAAGAAAACCGTAACGTGAAATGGATCAACGAACTCAATACAACTTCGCCAAACTCCAATATTTGGAAATTATGGTGACTGTTGGGTATTCAACAATATCCCACCGCTGCCACCAGCGTCACAAGAGTGAAACTCAAGTCAATATTTTGCTACATCAATCGAAATAATTGAGAGAGCAAACCCAATCAAGATTGGGCTCATGGCATGATTGTTTGGAAAAATGACTTTCGGTGTTTATTGACGGCGAAAGACTGCTTTGTGTATAGACTCAAGTTTCATGAAAAAACTTCTCAGATTTTTCGATTCATAAGCAAAAATCCAGAAAGTGTTCCGCGTTACAATACTTACTCCTGATTCGAAGAAATCACCATTTGAGAATTGAGATGTGTACCAAAATTGCAGAAATTCGGATTTTTTTTCGTTCCTTATCTTTCGGTAATCCTCGGAAGATCATAGGAAGAGTTACAACACCCAACCGACGCAGATAAAACTTGAAGATTTTTTTAAGTCCTTAATCATCATCTAAAATGATTCGTAAAAAATGTTTGTGGTGACGTCTCATGTCCTCTTCAACCGTGAATTTTTCTGTCGTGATAGCTTTCTATAATCAAAAGATGAAAATGAAAAATGACGTCAATAAGCACAAAAAAAATGTAAACACAGATCGAAAAATACAATCAGGGCTTGATCAGGAAGCTTGACCAGGGTCTAATAAACGAATTTAATCAGAGCCTAAAAGGCCGGCCTCACCAGGGCTTGATTATCATGTCTCACTAAAACCTGATGAAGCGGTTCTGGAACGCTACGTTATATTCCTAATCAGGGCCTTCTGAGGAAGCCTGCACAGGGCCTGAGCTAGGTCTGACGTCCATCCCTACCCGTACGTACGTTGAGAATGGTATCGTAAATGAGTCGATCACATCGGCGCGGGCGCAGCGTGTCTCGCCCTCGAATATTGTTCATTTCTTTGAGAGTGGGGTCCGCAGGATTTTTCCCACAAAAAACGATCATTCGTCTTTGAAAGCCCAAGAAAAAATCAAATAAAAAGTTCAGCACTCGCGGCAGTCTATCCAAAAAATTCCAACCCACTTTTATCGCAGGGCTGACATATTCGGGAGATTGTTGGAAATAATTATGTAGTCCACTTTTTCTAGCCACTTGTGAATCAACAAATCACAGTCGTCCTTCACCACCTTCGAAATCGATCGTCGCGAATTGCTATGATCCATGTACCAAATTTTCTGCATGACCGACTCGTTGATGTATACTGCGGTTAGATTTATTCGAACCGTCTCAAGATCTTCTAAAGTTATTTAATCGCGCAGTTTGGAAATTTTTAGCAACAACCTGGGTTCAGTCTATACTCGATAGGATTCATCCCCCCTGGTGTTAGCCTTCATATTCCAACCAACTCTGAATAACGTGGCAAACATAATGGATTCTTTTTTATTCTTACCTCCGATTGATACTCTTCATTGTGCACGGGAAAAAAAAGATGTAATTTCTACATCTTCGGCAGTAATTATTTGGACAGCATCTTTTTGGAGTTCAATCTACAGCAATTGCGTTAAGGTTTATTAAGTCCCATTGATAAACCTTAACCTTGTCGCAATTGCTGTAGATTTAACTCGAAAAAGATGCTGTCCAAATAATTATACTACCGAAGATGTAGAAATTACATTTTTTTTCCGTGAAGAAGAAGATACGACACCGCCCTGATCAGACAATTTCGGCAACTATCCCATTGATTCTCCTGATGACAGCCTCTCTCACTTGTAGAACATTCACGCAACCGAAAAGGGGTTGAAACGTGTTTTCGCGTATTCATGGATATCTCCTCAGTCCGCTGAGATGTCGAATTCGTATTTGCGTCAAACAATTGCTTATTGAAATACCTAGAAAGTAGTTTGAGCCTTTTTTTCAAATTCGACTCCCGAGGGAATGAGAAGCCGTGGAACCAATTTTTGAGGCGCGTAGCGCCGAGCGGGGTTAGTGCGCGAAGCGATATTCGAGAATCCACGATTGGCAGGCCCTTCAATCAGTTTTCCTACGTCACTGATATCAATTTCACATCAATCGAATGTGTTTTGGCTGAGAAAATAGCGTTTGAAAATTCCAAGTGTAAATCATATCGAAGTCACGTGACTTTCATTTCACCTTAAACGCACGATCATATTTCTATTTTCATCAGAAAATATCATGATATAAAAAATCATATGATAAATTGCAAAATAAGGTATGTGTTGACACACTATGGTTTGGGGCTTCCTCATGAGTGGCCCCTCTAGTGATCAGCGGTTCCCTGTTCTGCTGTGGGGAGAAAGAGGGAATGGAGTTGGGGATCAGGGTTGGGAACCGCAGGGGGCGCCAAGTTGATACACTATGGTTTGGGGCTTCCTCGTGAGTGGCCCTCCGGTATTTTGGGGTGAGTTGGGGATCGGGGTTGTAGAATTTTTTTTTAATAGATACCGTCAGTTATTGACCCGAGGGCCATGTACCAAACACACTCTTGGGGAAAAGTTGAAATATCACAATAGTTGTTGGGCATCTGCTGGTTTATTCAGACTGGAGATGTTGTCAGGAGCGCTGGGCTGAAAGAAGTGACTGCTCTGGGCTTAGCGCGGTCGTTATATACCCCACCGGCGTCTGCTGGGGGAGAGCCTGCGCAAGCGCGGTGCGTGCGTATTCGGCGGGGAAACACGCGTTCCGGGCGGGAACGGTCTCTATTGGTAGCGCGTCGCGATGTAGTACTACGTGATGCCGTCGGCTTCCGATGGCGGGCCGGTGGCCAAGTGTGTGTCTGGCTGCCTGCATGTAGGCGCTTTAGGTGTATGGTGGGTGGCGTGTATCATTATTATGAACAATGAACGTTGCTTGCATGGCTTAATCTCAACAAGGCCAACGTGGAAGCACGTAATCATTCGTACTGCGAAATTCCGAATCATTGTGTGTTTAGTAAGAAGAATGCGGAGTCGACGAAACGAAAGAAATTTGTGAAACCTGCATCGAGGAGAATGTATCTCGTAAGTCCCAGAAAAACAGCGTTATTATTTGAGATTGTTGTTCTTACGTCTTCGTGGAGCACAATCATATGATGACGTGCGAACTCATGAAGGTACGATATACTCATCCTTTTTTGGGGCAGCTGTAGTGCGAGAGCTAGGTACTGATGACGAAGAATGGGACAAATGTTCAGATGAAGGATCGTGTATTAAATTTCCGAGAGTGATGTGTGGGCTGTTTGCGTATATATGTATTTTCGGCATGCCAATCAATGCACGCGAATCGTTTGAAGAATACAAATACGAGTTGGTCGATCGAAATGGATACAATGAAACAAACGAACGGGCTTTGCGAGTGATCCATGAAATACTTATATTTCATGGATTCACGTTGCAGAAGTTCAATTCACCGGACTTATTGTTAGAAGAAGGTTACATATTTACGTGTGTCACGGACAATGACGAAGATATCACTGCTATCGAACAGGTGGTGAGAACATTAGTTGATAGTTCAACGGAAGATAAACGTATTGTATATGACGCTGTTATGCGTGCTGTACGTTGCGAAGGCATTTATTTGGATGGTCCAGGTGGCAGCGATAAAAATTATTCACGTAATAACATTATAACTCTATTGAGAAGTATGGGTTTGATAGTGCTGCCTGTAGCATGGACCGGAATCGCAATGAATTTATCGAAAGGAGGAAGAACTGCACACTCCACATTCAAGCTGCCGTTACAATTAAATGAATGCTCAAGAGCATGCTGGAGTCAGGCTTTACCCACCGCACCCGGTTTTCACTTGTTTTCACTGATATCAAAGCCTACGCGTCACGAGCGCGGAAAAGGAAACAACAACGCAATTCTATATTGAATTCCGAAGATTTATATTGCAAAACTTCTTTATTTCATGCACGAATAGAGACAGGATATGGTATTCTGCACTAAAAGCATTAAGGAAAAATTGTTGATCATACTTGAACGTATTATAGACCCAGAGAATTACCTCGGTTTTTTGGGGATATGAATTTGAAAAAAAGATTTCTCAGCCCTGAGTTTCTCCCGGCAAAATCTCATTTTAGTGCCAGTGTGGTCGCCTCCATCCAGTGAAGTGTTACGTGATATTTGAACGCCGCCTAAGTTTACCTGATTATTAACACTCCATAGCGGAGACATCGTTCAAGACTCATTTGTTTTTGTATCGCAGATCTGATGTGCAGACATGTTTTTGACACGTGCCTGACACCCAACTGAAAATCAAACATTGAAATACCACATTCAGTCTGGACTCCAATCTGGATAAACACACTTGTATACGCAATACGCGTGTGAACCAGGCGTCGAACCCAACGCACACGTCCACAGGTTTGAACGTCGGTTGCTATGTAAAAAAAAAGAATAACAGTCAGTACGAAAAACTCTAGAGCGAAGCTAAGAATTTCTTTTTAGGTACAACTTCGTCAATTTTGAAGTTATAATAGCGGGCCTTGAAATACGTTCTATTGGCTTTGAATCAGAATTTTGAAATTTTTGAAGGGATCTTGAACACTATTTCAGAACAAACTAGCACTTTGCGATCGTGCTTTACGCAAAAAAGTGATGAGTTTTTTGGTTAAAACGGTCTAGTTTCCCATTAAAATTGACGAAAATGCGGCCATTTCAAAATGAAGTGCCAAATCGAGCCTTCTTTTGGAGAATGTGAAATTTTCAAATGCATCTGCGCACATTTTATTTTTATTTAAACAAAAAATGTAAACATATAATTAATGCTTACGGTCGGACCCGGGCTGACACTTTTGCGAAAAGATGTAGCATCTCTTCGAGCCGCAATCTGCGTTGTGGTAACACTGAAATCGTAATGAAGAGAACTGTGAAACTGCTGTTGATTAATCGGTAACGTAGTGACATAGCCACGGTTTCTTCTGAGTTTCATACAATTTGTCCCGATTCAACCAAAAACCCCTGGAGAAGGTATGCATTCTACTTTATCAGACAAAATTATTATAACGAAGCCCGTGAACAATAACGCCGTGTAAAATAATGAACCCTTGTGAAATAATCCTGTGTAGAATATTCATTCATCGGCAAGTGTCCACAAACGCGACAAAACTGCAGAAAAAAAATGAAACAACAAAACCGCAGACACCGGATAAAAAGGCAATGATGAACTCTAAAGTTATATACGGCGTAAAGGCATTACTCGAAATACACAAGTTCGAGAAAAATGCGAACGAAGAAAGCGAAATCCGTCTGCTTTCATGGGGGAATGAAGTAAATGAATCGCGATCTATAGAAACATGAATGTGAATGAGAAGAACGTTACTCCATTGACAATGACAATGCACCGATATACTTACTTGAGAAATTACGCTTGAAGTTTCGGTTGCTGGAGCTGCACAACTGAGCAGTGGACGACGCAAGCTGACCGACTCCCCCACTCATTTTTCGGTCAATTTACAATACTGTGCGACGGCACACGTGGTACCTCAATTTTTTTTCACCAGCAGGACTGAAACAGCGAAGCATAACTACAGTTCCATTTTAATGAATAAATAGCAAAATAATTCATTAAACACGGTGCAATGCTTCTCACTCGACGCGGCTTGGGTCAGAGCTGTCGAGGGCCAGAAAATTTGAAAAGAAGTGGGCGCAAGTTAATTTCTTTAAATTAACAAAACGGTACGTTAGCCGATTTAGACAGTTTAAATAATAATAATAATGAGACTATCCCAGGACGGTATTTTGGGGGACCCAAAATAAGGAGACACAAACCAAATTTCCAAGAGAACAACAGGACGAACAGAATTTCAAGTTTATTTCTACTTACAATTTTTCTGAATCTGACACTGGGGCACCTTATTACACTTACGTTAACATTACACTTTAGGAAATGATTATCAAGAGCTTATCTATGATGTACAAAATAAATTAACAAGAAAGACAAAATACAATATTCGATATACGATTCGAACGTTGTGTGGACGCAAGAGTCGGCTGCACACAAGTGAGTTACGCGAGGCACACGTCTGCCGGCTCTTGCTCGTTGCTCGATAGATTTTGTCAACTTCAATCGGTATATATTTGAATAACAGTTTCTAACTTAATAGGGCCTGGCGAAATTTATTTTCTTTTCTTTTCGAAATTTAATGTGTTATTGATAGGATTAATCGCAAGCGAATTTCGTTATATCATATCGAATTATTACGCCGATACTGCAGAATTATTGTTAATATTATCATTTATACCGGAATTGTAGTCAAAATAAAATATTGGATCGAAAAATCGATAAATCGGAGAATCGTGATTCCGTGGATATTTTTAGCTCGCCTGTGGAAATTAGTTAAAATCTTTTTCATCATAATATCACCTGGATGGCGTTGACTTCGCTGGGGTCACGTGCTCCTCAAACGGCCTTGAGTGTTAGAAATATGTGTGCATATCAGATCTGCGACAAAAAAATAAATGCGTCTTTTGCAATGTCTTTGCTATGGAGATTTATTGCTCGGGTAAACGTGCACGGAAAAAAATGTTGTAATTATTAGGACAGCACTCTTTTTGGAGTTAAATC